>JABASD010005147.1:0-13200 GCA_019776165.1 Pogonognathellus flavescens | reverse complement strand
CAAAGTCAGAGCTGTACCCATAACGCCATTGTTGCCAAAACCAGAAATTGGAGTTTGGAAAAACAAATAGCTTAGTACCAGAATATGCTTGTCGATAAGCAGACGAAGGGAAGAGGAGGAAATTAATTTTACACTGCCACGTAGTAAACAAGGACGGATATTCAAAATAATTAGTTTGAGTATCAGTAGTCCGCCATGTTTTTGTCGTCCACTGGGATTTCACATTTGTAGTTTCTTTCACTGAATAGTTCCCCAGCACAGCAGGATATTTGAATTCGGCGAAGTCTGTTTGCAGACTGTCGAAAAAGGCAATATTGATGAAACATTCACTAAATGGCTCCAAGTAAGAATTCAAATCCAGAAATGCATTTTCGTTTTCACTTCGACAATAATTCAACAGTAAAACAAATGTCAATCCTCCAAGTCTCAAAAACATCTTCCTGGAATTATTTTCAGGAGTGTCCACCATCAGTATATAGAAAAAAATGTTAATCTAACAATGAATTCGATTTTTCATAGAAAGTAAAATATTGCATATTCTTACGTATTATTTCAGGAGTGTGTAAACCGATGAGCGTTGTAGATCAGCAATATGCAGCATTGAATTGAGTTAAAATCGTAGGATACCATATGCCGGTATGGACCATTCCAGAGTGGGTTATCTTATGGAACAAATGGGATATGTGTTGCTGTTCTAATCCAATTCGGTTTTCCCAAACGAACAAAAGATGTTCATATAAAACTGCGTCCTTCTCTGTCGCCAGTCTGTCCAGCACGGAGGCAGGATTTGTTATACGAACAAACAATAACTTGTGGCGACTATGATATTGGGTAAAGGAATTCGTGTCAAGCTACATATGTAGAAATGTATAAGTCAAAAATCCCAGCGCTGTTATACTTAGTATGTTTGCTATAAATATATCAGCTAAAGTAAATAGATGAATTGTCCTATACATACGTGGTTCTACATATTCTACAATCTATATCACGCAGTGTATTATTTTCGAGTCACAACCAACAGACGAAGTTTGTTTTATTTGAACAAACAAAAATGGCGACGATGATATTGGCCAAGGGATTTTTTGTCAAACAACACAGGTAGAAATGAAGTCGCCAAAAATCCCCGGGCTGTAGCAACTGAATTATTTAGTGAAACAGGAACATGACGTCAATGGGGGGAATATTCTTTATAATTTGACTATTCTAATAATTCAGTTATTGACATTTAATATCATGATCACATAAAACACTAGTTGAACCGAAAGAAAATTGCCGGTGTAATTGATAGTTTAAAATTTTGAATTAGCTGCTTGGTCAACCGTAATAGTATCTATAAACGTTATATTTCACTGTATGTATTATTGTCGCAAGTGTTTTTTTTCGAAAATATCGGTGCTAAATAAAAATTAACTTCCTTTGTAGGACAGAAAAAAATGCAGGCCAGAATTTGCAAAAATTAAACTCAACGTAATTTTACAACCCCAAGATTGAGTCACGCGTTTTGAAAAAGTATTCTAAGTTAGAAAAAATATATAATATATTTGTAGGTAAACGCAGCTGCAAAAATGTGCGATTGAATATTGCGTAGAATATAACTTTTCCAAACTAAAAATGTGTATCAATGGTATACTCCATAAAAATATTTATTAAAGTTACAGTATTTACGGCTTTGTTAGCAAAACAGCGATGTTGTGTATTATTAGATTATTAGGAACTAAATTCCTTTTTTTGCAATAAAAAATAATTCACATAATGCACATATTTTCACGGATAATAATATTTATTCTTTCCAGCTTTTACACGAAATAGAATAACCCATCGTAATAAGGAACCAATAAAGTATCGAAAGTGAATGAATAAATGTTTTCAACTGTGTTTCTAGTTACGCCCCTGAAATTGTTGTCTACTCTATTCGCCATAGATTTGAAATTACCATAATTGGACTAAACACTTTGAAAAAATACTCAAAATGCTGTCCAAATACTACTAAATGATTAAAATGCCCATTTTGTCCATATTCAACTTTTGAATGTTTTTGTTAAAGACATTCAAAAGTATAATATGGGCAAAATGGCTTTTGTTTTGCGAAATCTTATACTTATACTAAAATAGTATTTAAAATACATTAAAATAAGCCGCAAGTATTTATTATTCTGTTTCACTCAAATAGTTCAGTCCAGATCTGCAAACTACTATTATATTCTCATTCTCATAATATTAACTATTGTTAATTGGCTTCAATGAATAACCTCTGGCAAGGTCTGTACTGCCAGTGAGTCAATTGTGAGTCATATTATCAATCAGTAGTTAACTTGGAATGCTGTTTAAAGTTAAATAAGAAAAAAAGTGAGTTTAAATGCACAAGGGGATTTCAGATTCTTAGGATTCCAGAAAAAGGAGTATTTGTATTTGTAAAAATTGAAGATTAATTATGTCGTTTTTTGGTATGTCGATGATCAATTATATTTTTTAATGAATAAACTCAAGCTCAGATTTGCTCTTTACGCGTCATGCAATGAAACTAAACTCCAATCCGAGAAAAATCTATTTACGCACCACGAGTCATACGAGAACCGCGCAACGGCATCATTTCAATTTTGCTGATATAAGTGGAAAATAAATAAAAATGAAAGCAGTCAATGATAATCAATGTAAGTAAAATACTGTTTTATTTTGTATTTTTTATCTACATTTTTAATAATATTTGTGAATATTTGGTTTACATCATATTATTGTTACAAATATCAAATTGAAGCAATCAGGTGGAAAATATTACTTGAATTTTAATTTTTACAGACTATAACATATGCAGGCATCAACATCAAATAACAAATTAAGAATATATTCTATTCTATTCAATTAATTAACATTTAATTTGATATTTCTAATAGTACCTAAATCTCAAAAGCCTGTGTTCAACCGGATGAAGTGACATTTCCAAATACTAGTCACCTGGCACCTGGAACAAAACTTAAAATTGGAATTAATATATAAATATTGTACTTTTTTCCTACCACGATGGATCCGAATAATGATCTCATACAAGCAGATGTTGAAGAGAATGGTAATACATCTCTTTCGTTTTCCTACAAATGTCAATGCTAAATTATTGATAAAAATACATACTACTTTTTGTTCACGTTCTCTAAATTACATTTAATCTGTCACAAGTATTAGTAATACTGAAATTTCTATCTCTCAATTTAATATTAGATAAAGGCACGACTGAGGATCAAAATTCCAACTTTGGATATGGTTTACGTCCTAGGAAGCCTCCGGTACCAAAAAAGAAGCCAAATTATTGTGAGTTGTGTGAACGACAATACAAATTAAAATCAAAATACGAGAAACATATGACGACTCACGAAGAGGAGTGGCAGTTCAAATGCGAAGAATGTGGAAAGTTTTTCTACGAAGTTCGTCATTTGAAAACGCACATAAGAGTTCACATTTTGGAAGACAAACCCTTCTCTTGTATACCATGCAAGCTGGGTTTTCAATCAAACCCTACCTACATAGAACATATGCAAATAATACACGGAGAAATGCAAAAGCAGAAGCCCTCACAAACCAGGGAGTGCGAATTCTGCTCCGAAATATTTGACACAGTATCAGATTTCCGCACTCACACGATAAAATTTCACAGGGACAAGATTCAGGTGTATAAACGGAGGAATGGGAGAAAAGACTTCAAAATAATTCGTAAGAAACCGGAAGACTACGTTCAAAAATCGTTCAAGTGTGATTTGTGTTGTGTGTTGTTGCCATCCAAGACTGAATTTTTAACTCATATGGAAACTCACAATCAACCAAAAAAATCCTTCTCCTGTGAGGAGTGCGGAGAATCTTTTGGAAACCGGAAAAATTTGACAGATCACCAGACAATTCACGATATGGATGTCAGCGAAGAAATTCCATCTGCAAATATTTTGAGTCAAATTCATAAGAACGATTGTGAAGTCGTAATCAAAATTGAAGAACAAGAAAGTGTGATTGAACCTTCGGAAGATGAAAATTATGAATGTGATCAGTCGAATGAATGTTTCAATATAAAAGTGGAGACGGAGGAAGTTGACGAAGACTCTAACTTAATTTACACTGAAATTAAAATAGAACCCGATTATTTATTGTGAATGTTTCTATTTAAATTTATAAAAATTTAGTTTTCGTTCATGAGTTGCAAACAATGTCAAATACTTGCTATAAAAATTAAATTGCTCGAAAATATTGTCAACGCATGTATTTACAGCTACGCGTATAAAAATCATTCTTGAAGTTGTTATCCCTAAATTGAATAAGTCACGTTAGATTTCTACCTGATAAAGTATTGATCAATAAATGTGTTGCAAAGCTCCCAAACTTATATTTTGATGCATTTTAAAAAGTGTATTTAATATTAAGTAAGCGATTGTGTTTCTTTACATTGTATTATAAAAATACTCTCTTTACTTTCAATTTGTACTCAAACATTTTAAAATGAGACAATTAATTTCATCGAATAAAGTATGTGAAATGACAAAATCAAGTTATAAATTCAGTACGGTTATTGGGGCCGCATATTACTTATGGTTTACTTACAAAGACTAGAGACAGGAAAGCAGTTCAATATTATCGCTTTTACATATCATTCTGAATTTACATCGATAGATAAATTGAAATTGTAAGTAAAGAATATATCATCTAGAAACAGATTCATAAGTAGAAATTGGCAGGTGAAAATTGAGTGTTATTAAGTCATGAATTATTTATTTACTGCAAAATAAACGTAGATGGTTGAATGGTTGTATAGAAACAGTGTTTTGTTTGACTGTACGATAGTTTACAAATAATAACAAGTTGAGATAAGTCATTCGAAGGTATAAAAAATAATGATATCGTGTGTTAGTTCAAAATGGGGTCAGTAGGTTATGAACTTCTTAGCACAAAAGAAAAACTACATTTTCGACACAGTTAAATTTTGAGCAATGACTGAAAATGTAAATGAACCTGACAAGATATAATTAGCACTTAAAATTAACACCTGAATCACATTTAAGAAAGTAATCCGTTTATCCTAGTACTTGGAGGGGCAATCCGATTTTTTGTGTGCATTATGAACCTGCAAAAATTAAGGGAAATAAATTTTTTGTGACTCAAACTTAAATGCACAATTCATATAATAAAGCTATAGACCATATCAACCCATAGCTTATCGTTAGTAATTAGTGAATGGCTAGAGAAATAAACAACACGAAAGATCTTGATGGATTTTAATCATTGTGGATGTGAATATCTAATCCTATTTTATATGCATTATGAAATTATTTCTTGCAAAAAATATTACATATGTCTGACATGTCTGGGATGAACCTAACCTTTTTTGATTTGATTTGATTTGACGACTTTATTTGATTGACAGCACCAGACAACCGAAGCTGATCTCTCCCAGGTGTCACAATAAACCCATAACCTAGATATGGTATAAGTAAGAAGGGAGTGAGACCGAATATGGGGATCATGTGTCAGAAAAAGATTGTAGCGCTCTCAGAGTAAGACCGAAATATTGATTAGTGATTCGAATAAAGGTCTCACATATTCAGCCTTAATAAATCTCATAATATTGATGAACAAAGAAAGAACAGAAGTACGAATAAAGTAGTACGAATGCATAAAATAACAAAAGCAATGAGACACAACTTCAATATGCATACCCATGCATATTATTTTATGAATTTTTGTTTCTGACTAGCATGCCAATAGCAAGAATGAATTTTATCATGTTGATATTAATTCATACTTCATTTAAAGTTTTAATTACATTCTCAAAAACTTCTTTTGTTGTAACGTGAAGTACTGTGCTATACTAATTATATTTTTATCAGCAATCAAGTTTCGAAAGATGTTGGCATAAATTGATATACCACTGATATACACCACAATTCAACGTGTACAAATTCACCTAATATGTATAACCATTATTATAGATAATGATGTGTACAACACTTGAAATTACTTTATGCACTTAAGTACTTACAAAGAAAAATAAAAAATTGTGTTTTCACCTTACGAATTTAATGATACATGCCTGTTATCGAATTTAATTGGGTAAGTATGCACCCTTTTCACGACCACAACCTAAAATTTATGTTCAACAAAGTTTTAATCAAATGAAAAAGCTGATGAATGAAAACAATAAAGTTAAGCTGAAAGAATACAGGTCCGAGCAAGTTTTAAACTTGTTGTTTGTTGATTATGATTTGTGTCTAGGCAGAAGTTGAAGTTTAAGATTGCCTTGTGAATTACCATGGTCGTGCTGTTATAGAAGAACCGCATCTCACAATATTGTTCATTCTTCAACAATTTATTCATTCATATTACACGTATATCACTCCACTAATATTATTAAGGTTATGTACTTTGTTGGTAGTAAGGACATGCAAAATAATATGCCTATTTCATAATGCAATAAAAGATTTGAATACAAATAATACCTGAGTTCAACAAACCTCACTGACCGGCCGACAAACCACATCAAACAGGTTCTACACAATGGACAAAGACTTGAGACTCTGCCTTCAGTTCAGAAATCCCAAAAGAACAGGATGAGACTAAAAAGAAGTAAGACAGTCTCATTTCATCTTTCAACGTAGTATTTGGCTGTGGCTTCTATACCAAACAAAATGAGACTTTTTATTTCTGAAACGTAATTTTATTTTTCTTGAAAATTTTATAGCAGGGAGTTGACGCGCTACCAAAATGATTTACAAGTGTATTCTCCCTGTTGTGTTGGCTGTCCTAGTGGCAGTATCTTTTCAATGGGGAAATGCCGAAAACACGGACAACGACGAAGTCATGGAAACTGCCGACGTATTTATCAGAAACGTTTATGTCCCATTTGGATGGAAACCTCAACAATATCAGAAAAAAGGTTCGAAATTTTGTTAATGATAATTTTTTTCTTAAATCGTAAAACATCAATTAACATAATATGTTTAATGAACCTCTTGTTGATCCTGTAAAAATTTAGGGGTATGAATTCAAATGTACACAATTACAGACATTTTACATTTTGTTTTATATTGATTGTCCGTGTAGCAAAGCAAATTCTATTTTTAGTGATAATATTCTATTAGAATAAGTAATTTTTTCTGTTTATTTTAAAATTATTTTTGTTTTACTACTGTGTCGAAATTGGCAAATTCGATTGATCGAATCAGTAATAAAATTATTATAACTTGCATTTATTTATATTTATTATGGCTTTCTTTATTTAGAATTGGTTCATTGAAACCAATAGCGTATTTAGGATTTCGAAATAGGAAGAAATTTGGAAGAGCTGAAATAAATAAATAGAGTTGTTCTGCCTGCGTCGTTTGCAAAATAATCCCGTTTTCGGAATCTTAGCGGGGGTGGGATGGGTTAGACTGATCACCTCCCCTAACGTTTTCATCAAATTCTGGTTTCCACATTTGTACACACATGAGTATATGTTCTGCTAAAATTTAAGTTCATAGTTTCATTTAAATATTAAGATCATAATTTTTCGATTTGTACATTAAAGGCAAATGAGGCAATGTGAGACTATTGTACACTCTTTCTACGTATCAAAATTTCGAAAATTAAATGTTGCAAAAGAAACTTAAAAATAACTTCAGTTAGAGAGGAATTTGAATTCGAATAATATGTCTGTATTTAGAAAACTTTAATATATATCTGGGTATAATATTCAATTTTTTTATATAATTTGCTGTACAATTAAAACAGTGTGGCATTTTTACAAAATGATACGCCGTGAGCTTTTATTTATCAAGCAGATTCAAAATTCGTTTTCCGAGTGTTTCTATTAAATCTAAAGGATAAAATGACGTTTATTTAATTAATGTTCCAGCTCAAGGGAGTAATCAAGGAGTGGCAGGATGGGGCATGATGTCACAGCAGATGCAGATGCCACAAGGATGGGGGGGTTGGAGTTTGCAAGAGCCCAAGAAAGGATGGGGAGAGGAGAAAAAGAAGAAGAAAAAGAAGAAGAAGAAGAAGGGCAAGAAGAAGAAGTCCAAAAAGAAGAAGAAGGAGAAAAAGAAGAAGGGCGGTTGGGGATGGACAAAAATCGAAAAGGAAGATGACGACGACGAGGAAGACGGTTGGGAAAAAGGACGATCGAATTTCGGGGACCTATTTGGTAGACA
Source organism: Pogonognathellus flavescens (assembly GCA_019776165.1). Taxonomy (NCBI): domain Eukaryota; kingdom Metazoa; phylum Arthropoda; class Collembola; order Entomobryomorpha; family Tomoceridae; genus Pogonognathellus; species Pogonognathellus flavescens. Next base: position 5,035 of record JABASD010005147.1, on the reverse strand, counting down.
TTCCGGAAAGCGTAAAGTTGCCATCGAACCACCCAAACCTACATATGAAATAAGAGAATCAATATTTCCGGAAATCTACTATGATTACGATTTTTAAATTATGCTAAACCTGTTAAAATCACAAATACTCATCCATTACTGATGTCTTTATCAAATATACCTACAATTGATTGTGCTTCTCAGAATTAAAATAAAAATATTTATTCATTGTGATTTGAATATCTGTGGTAAAAAACTGTGGTATTTTTCGACATCTGATTCATTCTATCCTATAAGCTCGTGATTTACTTTTGACATTACCCAATTATTTACACTTACTCATTTTCATGGTTCTTAAAAGTATTTTTGTTGCTAAATTGCTTTATTTTTAGCACAAAATCACTGCATTGAGCTCAATGCTGATACCCACATAATATTTACCCAATATTTATTTATTTGCATAATGTAATTTAAACCAGGAACTCGGTTACTCATTGTACAGTAGAAAATATTGACAAATATGTCAGTGGCACATGTACGTCATCCAAAGCATATTTTATAGTAATGAAACTTGTGTTATCTGACCACATTTTAAGAAGAAATTATATTAACGTGTATTTTATATGACGTAAATTCATTTCTTTCTCTCAAACTACGCACTTCAATCTTTTTCCGACAGTGCAGCTTATAATGTGGACGGATTTGATTGTCCACGCTGATGATTAAACTTGCCAATCTATTCAGTTTCGCGAAACTAAATTTTATTGCAGCTTTTGGTATTGACAATTTAAATATTTATGTAGATGGTAAATATTTACACACGTTAAATTAATTGAAATCATGACAATATAATGTATTATTCTCTATGGTGCATTTGAGTCAAAGCGTTTTAGTAACACATCTCATCAAATGAGAATATTAGCAAAAAATCAGAAAATCACCGCATTGTAGCCAACGTTGATATAATGTGCACAATAAATATGCACTCAATATTTATTTATTTGTACAAGGTAATTTAAACCAAGCAACGCGTTTACTCATTGTAAAACGTGTTGTATTGACAAAGATAATCAGTGCTGCAGGTATGTCACCCAAAGCATGTTTCATAGTAATACAACTTGTTATATATGCCTACACTTAAGAAGAAAATTACATTAATGTGTATTTTATATGAAGTAACTCTAATTCTTCCTCTCAAATTTCGCACTTCAATCTTTTTGGCGATAGTGTAGCTTATGAAGTGGACAGAGTTGATTGTACACGTTGATGATTGAACTTGCCAATCCGCGGTTTCACGGAACTTTATTTTATTGCATATTTTTATAATGCAAATTTAAATATTTGTGTAAATGGTAAATACATATTAGCTCAGAAGGAAAACACGATAAAGAAAATGAAACCATTAGCTGTCACCAATTGTTTTTTATGACACGTTTTAGTTCGAAATCTTTCAGCAACATATTTTTCAAATGCAATAGTTTTGTATGATTTGAAAGTGCAATTTTAAATTGTAGCATGTCGTTAAAAAGTTTGCACAGGGGGAAGAGTAATTGCAATTGTTTGAATAATTGATCGCCATATCATATGGTAACATTAATTTGTGTTAATTAAAGTGATATTAATATTAGTATGTTCGTAAACTGTTTCCTATCACAAAATTATCGTATTTTGAATAAATTTCTATTTCTATTCATTCATTTCTATTCATTTTCTTTTAACCCAAGGAATTAAAATATTGTTGCTTTTTCCCAGTACAATAATTTTTTATAGCTTCTCCTATTTATTTCATATGCAAGACAACCTAATTGAGACGTTTACATAGTGTCATCTTCATCCGATTGATAAACATTTTGCTCCATCAAAAAATTTAAAGATTTGCTAAATTATGAGTATTCAACCGAATATAGTCATAGTGCTATGTCTTTTTAGATGCGTTAATCTGATTATTACAAAAAAAAACGTTTTAAATCTTGAAAACTTTAGTTTGGGCCATGAATATTTATTCCAGATGATATACAATTTAAAGTTTATAAAGTGAAACCAGATTTTCCACAATTTTACAATAAAACAAAGTCAAAATTGTCATTCAATATTTTTGAGCCATGGTATTCATTGATTAAATGTAAACACGCTTGTTAAAATCTAACAATCGAGACAATACCACTCTACTTGTCCGGATCCGGATCCAAAACGTGCCTTGGTGTAACTTTCCATGTCAATGAGGAAATTGGAAGGTTGAGCATTGCGAGTGCAGCAGCCACTGCAATCGCTATCAGCGCAATGGTCGTAAACTTTGGCGTCAATGGTCTTGGAACCTTGTTTGATTCTGAATGTCTTCAGTTTGTAACGGTCTCCATCCTTGGAGTGAACAGCGATGATATTGTTAGCTCTCACCCAACTCTCAGGTTGTTTTCCATTGACGTAGGCAAAGTATCCAGCCCACTCGCAACCATTGTAAACCTCGCATTCTTCGCTGTTTGGGTCAGGATAAGATGTGTACCATGTAAGCTCAGCCCTATTCCAATTTTGGGCAGCTATTTAAAATTAAAAAAATTCAGACATTAGATAGATTGTCACTAAATGATTATATTATGTAAAAATATACAAATCTCGGTATTTAGAATTTACTTTAAATAGCACACAATCAGTTTTTAAAATTAGCTAACTCTACATCTTATTCATATAAATCTATAAAAACTTTTTTTGCAAAATAATGTTTCTTTAGAGGGATAAATAAATTTTGGGTTAATTATAATGTTCTTCATAAAGATATTGTAATGAAGAAAACATATGTATTGGTCAATTTAGATTGCTAAATTTTTTCCGTGTTTTTTTCAGAAATATCAACAATTAAATAAAAAAATGCACAGTTGTAATTAGCAGAGACAATGTAATTATTCAGTCTTTCTTAAGTATCGAAAATGACTTATTTAGAAATATTTGATTTATTAAAATAGATTTGTAAACAATAAAAACTTACCAGCCAAAGCTACCATGGCAAACAAAAAAGTAATTGAAATGATGGTTTTCATCTTGGAATATTGAGTGGATCACCGTCGATATTAATTGCTTGCAAAAATTATTTGCTTTGATGTAATGTTTCAGGTTATGCTTATTTATATCAAATTCAGAAGTGCTGAAAATACCAATACAGTGCTGTAAGTGTTTTTATTTGTTAGTCAATACTCCAGCATTCACGAGAATTGTAATCGTAAATCACAAGTGTTTGCTTGCCAATAATATTTGATAACCTGTCAATCACTTTTACAGTTAAATTTATAAATGCTGTTTAATCAGTCAAGTCTGAATACCGTCGTGCCGTCGTCACGCAAATGACACCGTCGCAAAGGAAGGTGTGGTATTTTGACCGCAAAGTCAAAATGATAGTAAATAAATAATAAATAATTATCCAGCCATAACTATTCAATAACCAGGAATACCTGTTATATATTTTTACATTTATTTATTTTTATTCGAAGCGTATTCAGTGAGATTTATAATAAAATTATTTTTGAAAGATAATTATGCGGACATCTTTTATGTTGGAATATATCTCTTTAATATTTCAGTATTGGCAATTCCTAATGCTTTTCAATTGTAACATCTGACATTTGGAAGCAGCCAAAAATTACGATGCATTTATACTTTATGCGCATTGTTATTTACCGTTATCGATTAGCGGTACCGAAACCTAAACCTAAATGATATAAAAATTATAAAAAAACTTTTCATGTATTTGTCATTTGAAAATTGAAGTTCTGTTAATCAAGACCACGATTAATGATTTAATATATTTTTTTATATCAGGACCGTTTTCTAAATTTTCCCCAAAATTAATCGTAAATAAGAATATTTTCACATTCGAATGTCATGCTGCCAAGTATTGCTGTGAAAAGGGTAAAAAATGAATGAAAAGGACGATATCATTATGGAATCATCCTCCTACACGTGAGAAGTGGATATCATCCCACCTAGTAACAAAACATAATCAAAAATCCTTTCATCGCCCACTTGCCGCTTAGTAATTAGTTATAAGTGTTTACTTGTATATTAAACTCGTGTAGGTGTGTACATATTGCTTGGTAACATATATTTTACATCAATTTTCATTCAATTTAATCTGATAATTTGTTATATATTTAGTAATTAATTATTAAGATCCAAAGTCATACATATTAGAAGAAGGATGATAAAAGTGCAGTAACTTTTGTGTGTAATAGTCTTCCACACTGGTTTTATCCCATTATAATATACAAGACGATATTAATAATATTAATATTACCAATACCAGGAACGTTTCAAGGATACACAAAGTAAGTGATCTAAGTAATGATTTTTTCCACAAAAACATTAGTCAACATTTTTGGAAATGGCAAGTTAGCAGAAATTAAACCTGATGCAAATGCAAACCGATCTACCTGTTACAGCATGAACAAATAACCAACCATTGATGCACTTACCTTGTAATAACTATTAAATCGGTACATAAAAAATGCCGATCAAAGTGTAACAATTGTTATCTATCATATTATTTTCTTTCCTGAAAATCATTTGTAAATATATGGAAACATTTATAATCATATAAATTGCCTAGTAAAAAATATAACGTACCCCTTACTTGGTTTTCTGAAAACATAACAAGTATGGGGTTTGGACTATCGGACGGTTCGGATTGAAATAAAGGAAGTTGATTCTAACTACAAGAGTTTCTGGCATTAAAAAATATTAGACGTGTGGTGTTACAACCAAAATATTTTTGCAACTTTTTATTTATTTCACAATTAGAGATGATAAATAGTTGGATAAATAAATAACAAATGTCATTGAAAACCAAAATATTTATAAGATATACATAATTCCAATCTTTTTCACTTTTATTATAATTTTTATTCAATTCTACACAATGGGTTACCAGATGCACGCTGAGGTATTGAGAGTGTCACATGTATTTTTGTAAAACTGTGGTATTCCATGAAGGTTAGATTCCAGACTTTCATGTGAAAAGTGACTCAAAAAACCAAAATGTAAAGATTTAAAAAGGAAAAAAATGTGAAAA
>JABASD010005146.1:0-13200 GCA_019776165.1 Pogonognathellus flavescens | reverse complement strand
AATTAAAACTTTTGCTACTCTTTCGTTTAAGATAATGTTTTTGTTGGGGGCCCCGCAAAATTTTTCGCCTAGGGCCCCGCAAAAGGTAAGGCCGGCCCTGGTGTTAATCATTTGAAAGGTTGAGTTCCCGTCAAAAAGATGAAAAAGCAAATGGTAAAAGTATGTCAAAATACAAACAACAAATGAAAACGCAATTGGATTTTAATAAATGAAAATTTGTACCAAATTTTTCGGATATGAAATTTTCAATAACAGCAACACGAGTAGACAATTTCCAGAATGCATCTTTTAGAGTAAAAATTTCCATTGTTGAATCCATGTTTAGTTTACTTTTTATTATTATATTTTTGTGTTCCACTTTGCTTGATATTTCTTTATCGTATGACACCATAAATTATTTCGTCTCTTTATCATTCATGTTAATTTTCAAACTTACAATGAAATACTGTGTTACAAAATACTAAATTTTAATTTTACTGTCACAGTTTTTGTGTTGACTGAATTGTCTTTCCACTCATTCTAAAAGTTATTATTTTGAGAGTATAAATAAACCGCTTTGGCGACAAGGAATATTCCACAATATAATACTAGAGAAGTGGAAGTCTCACACACACGTAGCATATTTTATTATTCTGCATCATACTATCCCAGCTATGCACTTAATACGAGTAACATGCATGGGTCATGCTGGGTATTTACTATTTAAGATTAGTTATTAACTTATTAATATTAAAGTAAATGCATTATTTCTCTCTGGTTCACATTGATTTCTTTTAAGGATTTGGCGAATTTAATATTTTCGCATTCCAAATAAACTTAAATGTATTTAAAAGATGTGTCATCATCTTTAGCTTAGAAATCGGTTAAATAGGGTCGTTTTTCAAGAATTTTTGTAAAAAACGCAATACTAAAACTATAATTAGTGGGTACGTATCTGTTTGTCGAAGTGCAGGCAAATGAAATTAATGGTAGTGACGTTTGTGGTGACGGTTTACTGAGCTAGTAACTCAAAGTTTTGAAATTTGATATCTCTGCAGTCGCAACGAGATGCAAGCTCGCATGCCCTAAAAAATAGCTTTAAAATGCGTAGAATATTTTAAAATTAACTACTAAAGCAGCCGTTTGTAACCTGACATACTTTTGACCATCTAAACAATTCAAATGGTATAGTATGTAAAAATCAACCAAACACATTTTTCTTTTATATATTTTCCGTCTTAAAATATTTCAAGTGAAATGTAAATGCATTTTTACAGCGGTTAAGGTTCCCTCGATTTAATAAAATAAGCGGTTGAATAATATTGAAAGTTCAAATATCTGACTTTATTCGCCTAATTCTTAAAAGAAATCAACATGTAGTTGTGTGAAGGGTGCATGACACTTCAATTCTGATCTGTTTTTACTTCGTCACTTGCTGGAAGATCTTTCCTGTAATTTAATAGCCAAATTGAAATAATCAAGTACGGTGGCGTAAATTCAGGATAGGGTAGGCATAAAGAAGCGGCCCCCGCACGTATTGTAAGAGGAGGGACCATTAGCATTAAAGAGTACTTACTGTTATGAATTTTAAATGATTACATTTCATTAAATTGGGATTCGGTGTTAGTGATTTAAAACGCATGTATTTGTTGAAATTTGCATCTAGTAAACTGTTAACTAACAGTTGTTTGATTTTTAACAATTATATATTTAAATATGGCTTACAATTAACGCAACCACAATTTTAATGAGCCCATTAATAACTGCGATTTTTTATGAATAAATGTTGCCCATACGAAATTATTTTTTACCCAAGATAAAACTAAATGTTGCCTACTTCACTGAATATTGTAAAGTTTTTATATACATAGCTCATTTCATAATATTATATTAGGCAGAACGTGTGTCTGTAGATATAAACGAATGGAATAAGATTAACAGTAATTTGCATAAATCACAGTCTAAAGCGTGTAATGACTAATTCCAGCTTCTCTGCCCGATTGCGCTAATTTTCAGATTTCTTCTTCTTTGATGTTATTGTTTATACAAATTTAACTTAAAACCGTCGTTCAGAGTTATTAATGGGCGGATTTTATTAAAGTTATAGATTCAATAAATTATTTCCTTTAAATATTAAGCATTCCGTAAAGTACCTCAAGCGTATACTTTCAAAATATCCAGCAACAGTTATACACAATTTATTTGACTTACTTTATGTGAGCAAATGACCATATTCGACACGTAAATAAAACCAAATTATTGAAGTGTACCTGTCAAAGCTGAATGATAATATATTTATATTTGTGGTAAAACCATGTGGTGGAAAGTGTAGAGCTTAACTAAAGTGTTGAAAAGTTGTTATCTACATAACCAGAGGCGTATCTAGAAATTTATACTGGGGGGGCCCGAACCGTTTGGGGGGGCCCAAAGCCAAAATTTGCGGCCTTTTTTTCCGGAATTTGGGGGGGGGGGGGGGGCAAGCCCGGTGGGCCCATCCAAGCCCGGTGGGCCCATACGTAGTTACGCCCTTGTACATAACGCTTACTTCGAAGTGGACATTTGTTGACAAACAATAGTTGATAGTATCCCATACAGAAGTAGAAACTGTAAAAAGGTAGATTTATGACCGGGTACATTATTACGTGCAAACCGTAAATATGCTTTTTAGGTGTTGAAAAATATCAAAAACAATTTCATGTCAGTAAAATAATCCGACTGCAACAATTTGGGCAATTGATCAAATTTTTCTTGCGAAATAGACATTTGCCAGTGTTGTTCCCGAACTTTTTCTATTGATAGGTCTTCATTAAAGGAAAAATATGCATCTCCCAGTACACTGGACTCCCATTTCTCTATCATTTCCCTGATATTCTACCTGAGATGTACAAATTTCGTATGATATTAAGTTATCAGTTTGATTATTACTTATCGCAACGATTTATTTATCACTGACTGTACCAACTCACATTTTCCACATTCCATATATGTGCATAAAATCGTTCAACGATTTTATTTTATTTTAACTCTTTACCTACACCGGTGAGACTATTCAATTATAACAGTAAAGCCGTATAATAATTTACGAAGTCAGCAATAAAATTTTGGAATCACAATAAATATTAAATTCCACAATGTGTTGGAGAAAAGATTTGGATTCGGTGCAAAAACGAATGTTGGCCGTCATGAACACCAACGTTCCTGACATTCCTCATGATGTCACATTTGCTGTAGGAGAGGGAAAGGTGAAAATTTCATGTCACAAAATATTTCTGGCCGTTGTATCACCAGTGTTTGAGGCAATGTTTAGCCGTCGCCACAATACTAAGGAAACACCGACAACTGGAATGGAAATTGTTGCGGTTTCGTCAACCAGCGAATGTAATCCAGTAAGCGAACACTCATAATAATAATATATTTCGAACATGCAACTTTGTTACCTCAAAAAATCTAACTTTTGGTAAAAAAAGTTATATCCAATATTTCTGACCAACAAAACTTTGTAAAAATTCAACAAATCGTAAGGGAAGGAATTTGTTTATCTTCGTATGCCTTACAAACTGATAATAAAAATATAGATTCTATCACATATCACTAATTAGTTCATAGTTTCATCATTTATTAGTTTTAATTGATCATTAGCTGTTAAGCACAGTGCGAGTGCGACTTCTATAAAAGTGTGTATTTTTATTATGATATCAAATTTATGTCTATTCAAACAGATTGTCATTCCGGATGTACATCCAGATGGACTAAAAACCGTTATAGAGGTACAACTCAATTTTCACACAACTTATTATGACTAATAAAAACAGAATGACACGGTATAAGTACAACAAATGAAACATGTGAAAATTGCACGCGTCATAGATTATTGCAATGGTGTGTAAAATTAGAATTTTTTATGTGGGCATGTTTTGATTATAAATTTATTGCCTATTGTCGCTGTCAGTATGCGTACACCGGAGTAATGAACGTCGACCTGAAGGAGATAGTGGCCACCATGTATGCGTCTCAGAAATATGACATCCCAGAACTCACAAAACATTGCTTAGAGTTATTAAACTCAGATTTAAGCGTGGATAACGCTGTGACAATTTATCAGGCGTCTACTCATTTAAACGAAGTGAAGCTGTCGGAGAAGGCATGGAAATTTATTGAAAGGTAATTCAAGTTAATCTTTAACTATATATACATGTTCGTATATTGAAATGTTAATTCCTTGCTGCGTTAATAAAATAGTAATGGTGGTGCGTTGTTGGATTCTGAAGAGTTTGTTGAATTTTCGGAAGAGAATTTACTAAAATTCTTACGCTTAGATAAAATTCCTGATTTTAGATCCGAGGCTGATGTGTTTAAAGCGGTATCAAGGTGAATGCATAAATATTACATGACTAAGCTATTACACTGAATATGAAATGAGAATACCTAACATTGAGCCCAATAATTTAAATGTAATGCGTGTCACGCATAATTAATATGGGTAAGTTTCATGGTATATCAATTTGGTTGTTGTTTTTAAATTAAATGATCTCAGAAACTGTTTCAATTTTGGTCTTATGTTTTTTTTTGTAATCTTGATAAGGTGGGGAAATATTCAATGTGATCAGAAAGGACTTGATCTGACAAAAGAAAATCTGAGAACCGTTTTGGAAAAATATATCTCGTTAGTTCGATTTCCTGCATTGGAATTGAATGAGTTTAACGAAATTGTAATACCAAGTGATGTATTAAGTTCAGAAGAATGTGTTCAACTGTTTAAATATTTTACCACTCCTGAAGAGAATAGGTTCGAAACTTTTCGAAAACTTTTTCCAGTCGCAATGTGAATGAAGTCCAAGATTTGCTTTACAGTTATGAAATACAAATTTTTTCAGAGTTTCAATCGGTGAAACATTACCATACTCAGGTGAATTTAGGGGTGACTATGAAAAGTGTATCTTTTGTTCTGCGGCTATAACCGATAAATTAGAAATTCGGTCCGGAAACGCATACCCTTACGATCGGTAAGGGGCTAATTCATTATACTTTTTTGTTATATTGAGAAAACTTATGTAGGTAGTAGATATACTTATAGTTTATAATTGTGTACAATTTTTTTGAATTGTTAGGTTTACGGTTAGCGGAAATACGGGTGTGATAAAATTAAAATCCGTTGGCATTGTGTTGCCTTCTAATTTCACAACTGAGAAATCTGTTTCCGTTGGTTTGTATGACGAGTCAATTAGTAAATTCACTCATACAGCCACGAAAATTGTCTCTGAACCATTGGAAATATGTTACATTGAATTCGAAAGTCCGGTCAGCTTGAAATCTGATGTAAACTATCAACTCCTACTTAACGTTGCCAGTGTAATATATTTTTTGAAATAATTGTTTGATACGATATTGAAGCTCAACTTTAGTAAACCACTCATAACGGTTGAAAGAAGTGACGAAGGCAACTGTGACACTGTAATATGAACTTGGACACTATTATGGACATCAACATGTCAATTATGACACTGCGTTATATAATAGCATTACAACTCTACATGACATGATATTGACTTCATATATAAACAGGGTTTGCCATTTCTTGTAATATTCAAACATTGGTGATCTGCAAATTCAAAAGCTGTCAGATTTCCCGTTCACAAAAATAGTAGAATTCACATAGCAGTATTTATAATGCAATGTATTAAAGCTGTAGTCACTATACTATGTCAAAGGTCAAAAAGTAGGTGACCGATAGACACAATCTTTGAAATTAGCCTTATATGTGTCTTCACTAGTATGTTTACTAAATCTGGTCGAAATATCTCAAAGCGTGAAGGACGGACTGACAGATGGACAGACGGACAGCTTTAGTATTCACATAAAGTAACTTCGTCACTTAATAAGACTTGCTAATTTCAATCCTTTTTTGCAGGGGGATTACGTTCCAAATCTTGTGGAAGTTGTGGTATACTCTAGCGAATTAATAAACCAATCCACGGTCACCTGGAACACTGCTAAAAGGAAACAGTTGATAATTAATTTGCTTCCTGTCCATTACGTCATTTGGGCAATGAAATTTGAAAATTAGTATTTGTATTGTTTTAAAATTATTTCTACCCAAGTAATAAATTTTTTCATGACGATGATGACGTAATTTTTTAAAAGGATGTAAGACTCATATAACTCATTTTTTATTTATAAGCAAATGTGATAATTAAAAAAATGTATACGGCCTATTATAACGCTGCAACTAGTTAATGCATCCCTTTCAAAGAGCCTATTAGTAGATGCCAAGATGCCATATTACCCATCTCAACGTATTGCAGTGCGTTTTCACGAAAAGGGGCAATAGTTTAGTCGCCCAACATTTTTGGATAACGATAAAGAAAATGCATATAATTTTGAATTGGTTATTTAAGAAACAGTTAGAAAATAGGCTTCTGAGATGTACAGTGTTATTTTTTACTAAAAGCGTTTGATTTCTATATTAACAAAAACTGAAAATATATTTGCATGCAGCTGAAAATGCAATCAACAACAATTTATCTCCAACATACTAATATTGACTTGACGACATCGGCGACGATGCTGTGATATTGAATTTTTGTCAATAAAATTAAACATTTATAAATAGAGAAAGGGTAAAGGCAATTTCTACACGTCGGGACAGCAAATAAGGTCAATCCTGCCAAATAAAGTGTCAGATCATTTGGAAAATCAAAGCTAATCGAATCAGATGTCCTCGTGAATCTCCCTGCAATGTTCAAATCTTGCTTCATGTTTGCCTAACTGGAGAATTATTTTATTACAGACGATTCATTTTGTACAGCCTAAAATTAAAGTAATTTAACGCAGACAAACAATGTTTACAACTTCCATGATTTTATTCCTAAAATGGTTGATAAATAATCGAATAGTTCAAATAACTTCAAATATTGTTAATGTCAAAATATTTACAATCACTGCATAATAAGAGCTGGTCCAGCCGATGAAGAGGTTCCATGTCGCTTCCTTACTCCTGATGATATTTCTTTTGCCTCAACTGTGTAATGAATAATGAATAACTGCCGCTTTACAAAAATAATAGCAAACACTGTATTTACAAATGCATAGTTTTAAATATATTGGGTAAGTACATGTGGATTGCTTCCAATCTTCATAATCATAAAATAGTTGGTAAGGCTGCGGATGTCATGTAGTAAACAGAGAGTATGTTGGGGGTTTCCAAAATCCTAGGTTTTTTATAAAACAAGTACATTAGATATTTTATATAAGTGTACTAATAACATACGGGTGCTATTCGTTCATATATCACTACATGTATATGAACTATTATTCCAGCCACATTTTATACATATGTATTATTGTGTACTTACCTTCTTTAGACTTTAGACGAATATTTTAACTAACTGTGTGACTCTTCGTTTTTTCTCCTGGACGGCACAATTTCTCTCGACGCCTATGTTTGTAATAATTTAAGAGTAGGGTTTAGGAAATAGTTCTCGCTTCATCTAATAGCGCAGATAGAATTTGTTTTGATTTGATTTTTTGTCCAGAAATTCATGATTTAAAAATTTAGTTTTCAACATGTATTCTGTTCTTCACGTCAATATCTAACAAGTTTATTTTCACATAAACATGATTATGTTCCGAGTTATTTCCTTATTTCCGAAGCAACTTGTAATTTCCCGGATGATATTTATGTACATTCTGCATTCATGAGCAATCAGATCTACTTTTTAACATCAGCAATAATACACTCCTTCCATCTTTGACAATTTTGGCACTCTCAACTTTGTTTGGTGAAGTAGTCCTTTATCACACGGTTGGTTGGGAACATTCTTCGAGCTGATGTGGGTTAGTTATATTGGGGTTGGTTGATTTTCGATAATAGTGTAGGAAATTCACTAACTTAGCTTTGGATGGCGCAGTCAATTGTCGTTCAGTCAAAACATTTATTATATGATTGGGTTTAGTGATACCATCTTCCAACAGCTCAATTATTTGTTTTTTCGTGTCAGCAGTCAGCCCATGTTCAATTAACCGGCACCCGATTTCATGATTGTGGTCGCACTTTTTCATCCATAAATGCACAATAGTTTTCACATATTGTAATTTGGCAGCTGCGGGGCACGATTTACCACCCTCTTTACAATGAAAATAGCTAACTGAACCAGTTTGATTTTTGTTTGTGTTTCTATACACCCACTGATTACGTAAGAAGTCCTGCGCTTCTTTTGCCTCGCCAAAACGCCTGCAGTAGGTCCATTCTATAGAAACTAATAAAATACAAGTATTTGACGTAACTGCCGTAATGCGAATAATTTAATGGCTACAGTTAATTCTTTCCATTTTGGACATATTTGAATTAGTAAGGAATATTTGGAACAAACATTTTAATTTTAGAATATTTTCATTTCTGATTTTCTCACCAGGTTTTGGTTTTTGGGTAGTCTTTTTATTCTTATCTTTACGACCTTCCGATTGCACCAGTGGCCTCTGACTTTCATCTTCACCCTCATGGGCAATGGAGCTCATTTCATTGCAATGTTCTTCTCCAAGTCTATCAAATTCATCATTTTCGATTTCTAAAGTAAAAATGCTTTTTAAATTATAATATTCTGAAATATCAATTATGATGCATTATAAAACTTAAACGGATGTTTGAAATAATATTATGACTTACTGATGGCGGAAACTGCAGTTAAGTCTGGCGGAGATGTGTCAATTTCAAATGATTCGTTCGTAACGTCGGACCCGTCGGAGGACGTTCCCTCGTAATCAGAGTCTTCTTCTTTGTAATTTATACGCTTTGCCACTTTTCTTTCTACAAGTTCAAAAACAAACAAAACCTTTACACCTTTTCGAAATATAAGTGTTGAATATTAATTGTGAGAGTTCACTTATGACTTAAAAACAGGTGTTATACTTTTTTCTGTTGTCGGACTTGACTGCGTTTTTTGCTCAGCTGTTGATTTTCTTTTTATAATTGCTGGGGTATTCGTTTTGACAGTTTTCTTTTTACTTGATGGCCCTGGTTTTTCGCTCTGCGCCGACTGCGTCTTCCCAAAATGCTCTTCATTTGTTTCAGTGCTATTTTTGGCTTTTTCTAGTTTTTCCTGCACCACAGAAAACGCACTAGCTCCTACATTCAGCATTAAAAAAAATGATATACGTGCTTTATAAAAAATCAATTATAAAACTTCTCAAATCTCATACTCATAATAACATATGATATTATAACATTTCATTTTCGTCGCAGGTGCTCGTTTACAATTTTGATTTTAGATACGATTATGTAATATCAAATGTCAAATATAAATGTAACTGAATTTTAATAAATGAAATACTCTACCAAATTTTTCGGATATGAAATTTTCAATAACAGCAACACGAGTAGATAATTTCCAGAATGCATCTTTTAGAGTGAATATTTCCATTGTTGATGAATCCATGTTTACAGTTTAGACTTTTACTTTTTATTATTTTTATTTTGTGTTCCACTATGCCTGATACTTCTACCAATAATTGTAGGATACTACCAATCTGGTCTCCTTATCATTCAATTACGGTCTGTGTTAATTGTCAAACTTACAATCAAATATAGTAATAGTAATTTAATACTTAATTTTAATTTTACTAATTGTGAGAGACAGCCTTCTCTTGACTGATTCCTCCTTACACTCATTCTCAATGTTATTATTTTGGGAGTGTAAATAAACCGCTTTGGGAACAAGGATTATTCCACATTACAGAACTAGAGAGTCTCAGTGGCACACGTGTACTAATATTAAATTGCGTCATATTATGCACTCAATACAGGTAGGGCTGTCAGAAAATAAATTACATTGCATCAAAATGTGCCTTCTCAAGGGCGTACCGATGGGGAGTCCCGGACCCTAACCCCCTAAATTCCTAAAAAAGGGGTTATTTGAGGCCAAAAGCAGCAAAAACCCCATTTTTCGATGTGTTTTCGCAGCCGTGCCCTCCTGACCCCCCCCCCCCCAACCTGTGCCCTCCTGACCCCCCCCCCCCAACCGAAATCCTAGGTACGGACCAAGCTGTTCTTTCTGTTGAGGGAAAGGTATACGCCTCCAAAATGCATATTATGAATCTAGTGTCGTGAAGTACGACAAGCGAAGTGGGAAATAATTGGACCAAAACTTAGACTTAAACTTAATTAACCAGAGATAAACTAAATTCGCGCGTTTGAAGAATTTGACAATTTCTTGTCATTTAGGAGAAAAATTTCACACTTTGGCTTGCTTTGTTTTGAAAAATTCAATAATAACAGTATCATCAGTTTTCATACACATATCCTTCTGTGTTCCACATTCTTAAAATTTATATAATTCCAAGTTTTGGGGGCCCCTCCCCTTGCCCCTATGCGCTGCATAGGTTGCTGTTACCTATTACTGTTGTCTATTACGAGCGTCTTAATAAAATTCAACAATAAAAACTATACAAGATGCAAATAAAGAAATTATAATAAGAAGAAACACAAATTGAATGTTCATTGCCATAAACTTAAACTTTGGGGTATTCTGTGTGCTTTTAAAAGTATCGTAAGATACTTTATGCGAATAAGCTGTGTATACGTCGGTTTGTCTGTCTACATGCACGATATCTCAATAACGGTTTGATATTTTGGCTTCAAAGGTACACGTATTGTAGTGATCCATTGGAAGGCTAAGTGGGAATATAGGGTCAATCGCTTAACTCCTTCATGAACTTTGACCTTTTAGACTAAGTACTGTTTCAATATAACCTGTAAATCACACTGCGTTTTAAATGCTGCTATGTCAATCAAACTTCGGTTTGAAAGAGAAGGTCGCCAACTTTTGCATTGGGAGCCTGAGCACTGTTTGAATATTTTGAAAAATAATAATTCGTGTTTTTAAATGTTATTTAACGAGATTTTACTGGTACTAATTACTAACACGCAGAGTTAGAGTTGGTGTGATGATGTCACAGTTACTATTATCGTGTCGAAGTTCACAACACCCTTACGATACTTCATTCCACCGTTGCAAATGGTCTATTAAATTTTTAAATGTAACAAATCATTTAATAAATTAATAAGTATATAAACACAACAATGAATGACATATTTGTTTTCACACACTAAACAAACCAAGTATGAAAAAATTGGAAGTACGCGTGATAAATCAAAAGTCTGACAATATATGTAGTCTTTATTTACAAATCAAAAGGGTTCATCTTGTGTATTATACATTTTATTCATATTTTCGAATTCTTCACGCGTGATTTCTCTTCCGACTTTCTGATTTTCAAAAATATAGCAGCCGGAATTATTGTCATCAAATTTGGAATTAGGAACATTTTCGAATCGAATTTTTTCAGCGTCGTCGTCAAGTGTACCAACTGCAATATTTTCTATATGAGTAGTATGGTCATGAATATACTTACTGATGTGCACTGCATGGATCAACCGACATTTACTGTAGCGTATCACGAAAAGTTTTGGTTTGATATTCGCTAGAACGGTTTTAGAAAACGTAAAATCGTAATCAACGAGCGAATCTATTAAAATAAGAGTTTCCAACTCCAGCTTGCACATACCCCTCACAAATTTAAAATTACTGCTTGCTTTTATACTCAGTTTCTGGACACTTTTTGGAAGGCAGTCTAAATGGAGAACCAGCGGGTGTTTTCCTGTGTCGCCAATTATTTCCAATTCCGTCAAATTAGGACAATTTTTAAAATGAGTGAGCATTTCTGAATTATTGTGTTCTAGATCTAATGCGATATGCTTCAATTTTTTCAACTCAAGTGGCACCCTGCTACCAACGTGTAAATTTCTGCCCAAGTTCAGTTTTTCAATCGTTTCTGGCAAAACCGAAAAATCAAACTGAGACCTTTCAATTTCTAAAATCTTTATATTTAACTGATTTTTCCTGCTGGAAAATTGGCACCCACCCAACCTAACAAAGTCTACATCTCCCTTGGCTTTTTCCCAATTTTCTACATTAATTAAATTCAATTTAAGTTGATTTGCACTGAATTGTATTCCTTCCATGTCAAATGTAGCCAACCTTCCACTTTTACCATCATCTTTAATAGATACATTTGTAGCTACGCGGAAATCGATAAAGTCGTTGTAATTATACTTTAAAAGAATTTTTCCCAATTTATGGAATTTAACGTTATACAAACTAACTTTAGAAGGAGCAGGGCGAGTGAAATTTTCATTATTTACAACTACTACGCAGTTTTCTAGCAGAATGGTTTTTAATGGGAGCAATTTCTCTATTGATATTTCAAATGCTGCCCATTCGATACATTTTATTTTTAAAATGGACAACATGGACATTTTCGCAATCCATGGAGTTATATCGTATAATTTTGAACGTGATCCTTCACCAACAAAGAATCTTACATTTTCGAATGTAATTTCCTTTATTCTTCTTCCCATTAAATCAAAAAAGTCTTCTAATGCAGCTATAGATAGCCCACCATGAAAATTAAAATCCATATCTGAAACCTTGAATGCTGAAAACGGCAGATTTGGAAAACAGTATTTGGAAACTTCCGTGAATGTCTTGAGTTGTAAACCGTTGCGACGAAAGCAAATCGCAGATCGTTTCCTCAAGTTAATTTCCGCAGTGGAATTCCATTGTTGACACACAAATCGAGAGCGTTTGACTTCGTCCAGGGATAAAAACTCAAAAAGACATGTGAGCACCTAGAACAGGTTAAAATAAAAAGAGAAAATATAAATTTTGAATAATTTAAGCTTAATTGAATTGACTAATATTTGTATTAAATAAATAAATAAACCATTTGCAATGTTAGAATAAAGTAGCGCAAGAATATAATACTATTATTAACTAACGATTCGATAAGTCACCAAAGTGTTTGTCGAATTAGTTAGCAGCAGAATAACTATTCTTACTATATATTACATTTACAAACAACAATTCACATTTTTCAAAATATTTGAATTTTAACAGTCGTTTTCAAATTTCAAATGAGGCGGGTTACACTTCCAAATATAAATAGAATCACTTAACAGTATTTAAACTGCTGTTGAGTGTGTGTACTGTTGAGGCTGTGTCAATACAGTAGTTATTCTAAAAGGTCAAAGATGATGAAGGAGTTGACCGATTGACTCCATTTTTCAATGGGATCTTTCTTGTGACCCAGAGATCACATATGTGAAGTTTGAACGATTTGTGTGTATCCGTTCGTGAGTTATAGCGATCACAGACAGACAGACAGACA
>JABASD010005145.1:0-13206 GCA_019776165.1 Pogonognathellus flavescens | reverse complement strand
TGCCCCGTTGGGGTGTGACCGCGCCGTGCAGCGCACGGGCCGTTTTCTAGTGTATCTATATACGTACAAACTGCGTGTAGGTATATGCATGCACAAAGCTTTGAATAAAAAGTAAAAAATAGAAACATTACATGGAATGAGTTGGGAATTCACATCACTCTGTGCTCCCATCTTGTTAGAAACAAAGTAGAGAAATTCTAATGAAAATAATGAAAACATCAGAAAGAACTAAAAGTAAAACTAGGGTTTTTGAACCATACATTGACATCAAGTTATTTGTAAAAAAATATATTCAAGTGGATATCATAAAATAGCTCTTGAAAGGTCTTTGATTTCGTTATACATTACATATATACCTACTCTACCTACATATCTTTTCAGAACATTTAAATAGATCTCACGTACAAGTCATACTGTTTATATCAAACGTGTCTTATCGAATAAAGAACCGATTCTTAATATTTTGACATAAGATCACTGCCTTTGTTCGAAACGACAAATTCTACTGTGTCTTTCATGTATATTATTACAATGTGGGAGAAAATAATATTTTTGAATTTAAAGATTTTTAATAAATCTTTTTCGTCATTTTTTGTTCGTTTTTGGATTGGTCACTGTTATATGCTTACCGTTTCGGATAATAATTTGAGATGACTAAAAGATAGGTAATAATACTATCTGTACTACTTAAAAAGACAGCAGATGAAACATTTATCTAGACAATTTCCAAATAAATGATCACATGATTCTTGAAAAGCTGCAAGTACCAAAGCAATTAACTCCATTCGAGTTGTTGGGCCAAAATTGAAATCTTCCTTAACTGTACCAATTAATTATTTGTGTACAGAATAATACCGTATAGCTCATTTATATAAGGTAGAATCAAATTGTCAATTAACGAGGTAGTTTTTTCGATCACGTTTGTGTCTTCTCTATACTATACCCTATAAACTGAGAATAATAAATATGATTTGTTTTAATTTCATCTGTAATTATTATTCAGGGTAATAAACTAAAATTTATAAAACAAAAATGTACTTGAATACCTATTTTAACAAAAATAAATTATTATTTGTTTTTATCAACTATCTGTACAAGTAAATAAGTCATTCTCGTCCAATACCTTGCTTAGTAAGATGGTTCGATAATTACTGTGTGTGCCCTGAACTCTATTAAAATCAAAACAATGAACTTTAATTGCTAACAATTCGTTTCCATTTGTGAATAAGTGTGAAGGCTGCGTTGAATTAAAATCTGACTAAGACCAGTAAGACCTACATGATTTGACAACTTTTATTTAAATGACTTGAGTCTCCCAGTGTTTTCTGACTTCAGGTTACTACCTTTTAGTACCTGTCCATTCTCTAACAATATATCGTAACCTAACCACTGAAAGTGAATCTGTTCACTCCAGTCTGTTACTCCCAAAGAGCCATCATCACATTATACACTGAGTAATACAAATGTGTACAGATTAAAAAACGTTCCCATGAATTTTATTGCCTACTAGTAAGTAGCCATGTATATGCAGATCAAAGTAAATCTCAATGAATGCAATATTTAATAGAGCGAAAGATAATATTGAAAATGTTGATAAGAAATGAAAAACATGTTCTACTACTACTACTAATATTTAATCATAAAAGAGTAAATGTATCTTATGAGGCAGGTACTACTTAATACAAAAGTTCGGGTAGTTTATTAAGTACGAGATAGTGCAATTTCAAATATTTCGCATTACTTTTGTATGTACTTACTTTTTTAAATGTATTTAAAGAGAGTAAAAGCTCTTCAGAAACACAGTTCATGTATGAGTTAATGTGTATCATGTATTGCACCGCATGAATTTCTAATCCAGAAAGAAATGATGCTATACTGACTGATCTATGGAAGCCGATTGAAAATGCATTGATTCAAATGATAATTTTTAATAAGAATTTCATTGTGTGTGTGAAAGATGTATTAAGGTGCAATAAAAAAAGAAGGTATTGCATGCACTTCAATAATTTAATTTCAGTCTTGTCATATAGCTGGTTGTTGTAGGACAATTACATCCATAGGTTATAAAAGGACGGACTCGTTCTCGAGTTTAAAAATGTTTTCTCATAATCTGTTTATAGACCGAATGGAATCAAAGATGATACTGTAAGCACGAATGAACCATTCCTCCAACTAACAAAAGATTTATTCTAAATAGAATGTCACTTTCGTCTACTATAAATCCAATTGTAAGTCTCAGACACTAACTCTTCACAGCTTCTGACGCATAGATCTCATAGAAAACCTGTACGTAATATATTTCTTTAGAAAGTACAAATACATGTACCTAAATTACATTTATTGTAGCCAATTCAGAAGGAGTCAGTAAACCAGAATTAAGATGTTTTTTAATAATAAAATGTATTATGTAAAAGCTTGAGGATGAGATCGACAAATGTTAAGAAAAACACGAGGCGAGGCAAAATAACTAGTCACTGCGACTACTGAACTGTTGTACTATAAACTCTATGAATATTTCAATCTATCTTGCAGCGTAAGCATTTTCTTACAAGAGTAGTAGTGTGACTGTCTCTTATTTTCTGCAAATAGTGTGCTATGCAAATGAAACAAGTGCCGATGATCTGTAGCTCTGCCCAACCCTTGTCGTTCCGTTGTCGTTAAGCTATTGTGCACAGTGTTTGTGTGCCCATCTTATATCTGTCAACCGTGAAGGACAGACAATTATTCATGGTAAATTGGAAAACCAGCCTTTAAAACATTAACAGAAGATACAAATCTGCAGCTTCAGCTTATTTACATGCAGAGTTACATTTGTTGTTGTAACACTCTCACAAAACATCATTTTTTAAATAGCAAAGAATATTTTCTCATACAATTTTGTATGTGAAAATATTTTCTTTGCTAAAATCATTTCTAGTCTACATTTTAAACCATTCTACATAGCTATTAGTTTTTGAGACGAATTTAGCACAAGCTTTGCTTGTCAGTAATTTTGTATTGTACCTATGTATGTATCTTTTATATGTAAATGTCATAGTTTTCTTTTCGAATCTCTTATTGCAGTGACAATACACTGCTACTAAAATAAATGATATCTTCGGGTTTCTTTACTTACTATCAGGACATTAAAGATAGACTTTGATTGTTACGATGACGTAGTGTACAAGTGTTGATAGTTGATACAAGAACATAACAATGTTTGGGTTAAGTAATGAAATACATTTTACTGCAAGTTTCGTTCTTACTTATTATGTGTAGTTTTATTTAATCACCCTAAAAATTTATATTAGTAGTAATACTTTTTATTTGATAAGTATAATACAGATAGAGTACACGTTGGATGGTTGAAATTTCAAGAATGGTTGGCAAGTATAAAAAAAATTATAAAATTAATGATAAAATATTTACAATTTCATTTATTCAACTATTGTCTTTTGTTTTACAATCTACTAGATTGCTACAGCAATCTAGTAGTCCACGTATACTTTAGATTCGTTGTTATTGGTCTAGTTTGGTTTAGATTGCATTTGACTTGCTCTTTGTGATTTGAGTTATGACAAAAGGATTGTCGCCATATTGGGTTCCTATGTGGGTTCTCGTTTCTACTAAACTATTGTGCACATTCACATTCATAACTCATAACGTATCTGTGACTCTCTCTGACATGATGGAAACACACAATATGAATTATTCCTTCTCTAGCTGCTCTGCTGCAGAGTGATTAATATGTGTCGTAAATCATTTATGAAAATAGGCTATTTGTATTTTATCCAGTTGAACTCAACTGAAGTGAACGCTCAAGCCAAATAAATAGGACTACACAAGCAGACACAAATGCTTTGATTTAAATGATTGTTTGTGATGTTTGTGACAATTTATATATTACTTTTTCTTTGCCTACTTTCAAATCTTTTTAAAACCTTAGTGTGAGAGATAGTTTGCAGAATATCAAACTCTGTGCATAGTAAATGCCAAAAACCCGCAATACACATTTGCTTAAATGTTCAAACCTGCACAAACACTAAAACAGAATAATTGTTTGCTCTAACTCTAATTTTTAGAATGCTGCTATGTATGTAAAGACGAATTACTTGACAGGTAATGCAAAATGCATGGGACTACGAAAGTATCAGTACTACTTTAGATTAGAGTACAATAGCAAAGATAATTTATTATGAAATTGTATTGCTTACCTTTTCTGGAGAAAAGTTTTTGTAGACAGGAACGGGCGGACATGATCCTTGCATTAGTACCTGACACCTGGACAATGTGAAAATTGAAAGTAAGGCTATGAATCGGGCCGCGGATTTCATCTGGAATAAAACAAAAGATTATACTAATTAATATTACAATATAAATTTCTATGTATCACTCCACACTACACACTAATAACACGATGGATTCTACTCTTACTTTGGTTCAATTAGTATTGCTTTTTTAAGGTGAATACCTGTACAGCCCTAGGTTTAAGAAAAGAATCAACTTTAGTTGCAATTTTCGGTAGGTCTTTTACCTACTGGAAACCATTTTCAATCAAGTTTACAGTGTATGGTCGCATTATACCTATATGATAACACATGAGTTTAACAAACTAGCGTGTGTATACCAACATACTTGGCATAAGCTTATATAGCAGCACTTATAATTCTGGCAACATTAGCATTTTAGTGTTATGAATTTGTCTGAAGTTCATCTGTCTTGGTTTTATTGCACACATGTGTACTGCTGGAGGGACGCGTAACACGTACTTGTGTATTATATCATTATATTGTACATGATATACCATATAAGAATATACGCCACATGCAGTAGTCATAGTTTACTCTAAAACCCGCTCTGGTGGCTGATAATAATGATAATGAGAGGAAATGATTATTCCGTCATAACATCGCTTATGCAAATGAGACCATAGTCGCCAATCAATCTGTCAAATGGTTATTTGATTCCATAAGACCTGAAATGGCATGCTACTGCACTGAATAGTGAAGAAAGACATGTCTATAGCATGTCATACCTTTCTGCAATGTTTTGTTGAAATGAAATATGAGATTAGTGATGAGCACCATCATAATATCATGATTGAAGAGGGTTGGAGCAACTAAGTATTTCGTTTTCATTGCCTTGTAGCACAATAAATTCGTCAAGAGGGATACGATTGTGAATATTGACGAAGACAAGTATCAGGATCATGACACCACTTAGACAGCTATATGAACATGCTTCGTTCGTTGCGGTGCTTACATTCTTATGAAAGTAAGCGTATGACAAGCTCTGTGGGTTTTCCGTTTATGAATTAGTATCAGTTATTATAAAGAATTGCAATGAGCCATTACACAGTTGTTAACGACAGAATGTTGTATAGATTTCTGTTGAAGCAATCGAAATAATTCGAATAAAAATTCAGAACACAGCAACTTGTCGAACATAAAAGACTGCTAGGAAATTTGGACCTGCTGTGATATGAGTATTTAGCCAAGACATGATTATAAGACAAGTCTTTGAGTTATTGGAAATGTTTAGTATGTGATGTTGATGGCTAGACAAACAACTTGCATACGAGGACGTAATTTCTTCCAGTAATGCAATCTAATGCAATAATAATTGCGCTATCCAAAATGCTTATGTTTTACGTAATGTATGTGTATGTAAACTGTGCATGATTGTGTACAACAATTTACTAAAAAACCTAACCATTCATTTTCTTAATTCTCTGAGAAAGAAAAATTCTACAGGATTCCTTTAATTTCCTCATTTTCAATTGCTACTTTTTGTTCTTTGTGTGTGGTATTTACCCTTGTTCCTTTCGTACATAATTAAATCAGTAATTATAAACGGATAGGATTATAATTAAAACGTGTTTTGTAAAACAGTTCGTAGGTAGTATCAATTTTAAAAATAAACATTTTGGATATGTTTTGGTCGTTGCAAATTACAACGAAAAGCTACTAACAATTAAAGACTATACAATACCCAATGCAATTATTATCGTGAGTGAAGCTTCAAATACTGCCTAAATGAAGTAAAGCTAAAGGGTTTATGTAATTTATTATCTTAATGTATTCACATTTCCAAATATTTCATTAATTTCATTTGTAAGCCAAATTAATACATAGTGGTTACATACGTAAGTAAAAGTATAATAGGTTAATGCATGCACAATTTGCACAAGTAAAATTGAATATTTGTTTGAACAAATATCTTACATTTATTTGCGTGTACGTTGTATATGATGGTATCGTACTAATTCAATTATTACATTAATATTACTGGGGTTTCACTTTTTGATACAATACCTGCATAACTAATTTTGAACAATTTAACTAATGAATACAATCAAGTATTTGACTTCAAATCCTAAATTGCACACAGATCTCACGATCCTTATTTTTACAATTCAGCTAACATATCTGACACATCTAGTATTCCATAATATTCATCGATGAAATAAATATACCTACGTGCATTTAAAAACTAAAACATAAAAGCAATGTAATAAAGTAGCCTATTATAGTATTGATGAACAATGATTATTGATCACACCAAAATGACGCAATGAAACTGAAATCCTCGCAATAACGGTTAGTTTCTAGTTTCATAAAATTAACAATTTTCAATCAAGTCCTTTTGCCAATAACCGCGGTGCTATTCCTTTGCATACTAAAATGAAAGACATAATGGATTTAATTGAACTGTCACGTCTTCCTTTTATTCCCCTGGAAGATGGAAGATGAACATTCATACATGAGAACTTGGCATAATAGTAATAAGTGATACCTACATAATATAGTAAATGTCTATTCATCTGTTGACTTCTTACAATTTATTGTGTAAGTAAATTTCAAAATCATCTCAATGCTCACGTAGGTAGTAGTAGTACTACTGTAGCCCTCTTCCAAATACTCTTACACATATAAATTACAAACAAGTCCTAGTATATAATAACGCAAATTAAATATTATAAGTAGAATATATTACCTATCTGCTTCATCATTTGAAGCAATCATAAATTATGTGTGCATACCACAAAGTAAAACCTACCAATCGATCTCAGGTGTATGGAATGACGTACGCAATAAATTTTGGCTTATATAAGTAGGAAAGAGAAACAAATGAAAAGTCAAGGTACGATGAGACATTCAAGTCCACTTGCTCGAATGAAATCAAATCCTCACATCAGATCCAGTTATCTGTGTGTGTCTGCGTGTGTGTGTGAATCTGAAAACGAGTGCTGAAGTCATATTAGGCAGTGTTGAGCAGGCAAGAAAGCTTTTCATTATTTTGCTCAAGTATTCCATTACGCCTAAAGCTAAAGACCAGTAGCGACGTGGAAAGAAAAAACTTTTAGCAATTCAAGTCCAGTCTTCCTTACTTTTACTTTACGTATCGTAATCTTATCTTTTACCACCATCGCTGTAAGATAACAAGCAAAAGCAACCTTGTCCACACTCTTTTATACGTATAGCTCTATACCTCCATCATGCATAGTCATACTTATGCAATATAAATAAGAAAAATACAGTACAGAGAAATAAAAACAGTATTGCAGTGCATAATCGGTGGACGTTGACGACTGTTGTGTGTGGTAGTGTAGGTATTTGCTATGTAAAAAATAAAAAATATCCGCTCAATTGTAATAATGAGAAACAAAAGGAAGATGGATAGATAAGCTACTGAGTGAACACATCAACTTACTACTACAACTCTAAGAAACAAGAACAAAGCGAGGATTCAATACAAATAATGTTATCAATGGTTATTGACTCGTTTCTGAAGATTCGTCCCGTCTCGTTTGCCACAAGTATTTTATGCACTCCCAAGTCGAGTCAGTCTCTCAAGTCCAATATGCACTAGGCTTAATCGAACTTAACGCACATAGTCAAACGTAAAGCAATGATGTTATGTTATGATAACACCTGAGCAAAAAACACAGGATTACTATTACTTACATAGTAAAACATTTCCGATTGTATTTCTAAGAATGTGAACCAGTTCAGAGAGAGAGATTTTACAATGCAAGTGCGGTAACGTTGATAATCACGATTATCCTATATATAAAAATAAATGTAGAGATATATGAGTTGAGATATGCAATGAAGATGCGCTACACGTACAAGTACAAACACTAAATCAAGAAAACATCAAAGGAAAAATATACATCGATTTGATTTATCTTATCACATGCACTCTTTCATTTATTGGTTAATCACAAAGCAGACCTGTGTATTAATCAATCAAACTAAATCACCAGAAGCCACTTGCAACTTTTGTATTGCTTGAAATCTTCTGTAACTGTACCGACATATCATATTTGAATGCAATAATGAGTCGATCCCTTGATTACACTTGATCGAATCAAATTATCAACAAACTAGTGAACTAATGCCCTTTTTTCTTCTATCATTAACATTATTCAGTGCACATAAGCTTTAGGTTTATAAATGGCGATTTCTCAATAATAATATTTACATGAATTATTGATTCCTGTAGTTTTACCTACAAGATGCTACTAAATAAATATTAATTGTACTCATTATAACTTATTTCAGGGTAATACACTTTAGCTAAAAATAACAAAGGGCAAAAACTCGGTAAGCTACTTATTTCAGAAGAAAAATGTAACTTCTATTTAAAAATTCAAGGAAGCAGCTCATAAAGTTTAATGTGAAAAAGAATATGCGCCAGTGTCTGATTGACGAGTAATTCTACTTGTAATATTAGCAGAGAAGTCATTTACTTGACTTGAAGCAACATTTTGACTTGAGCTTTCGTGTACGTGCATGTACCTGAGCGTATCATTATCAGAGTTGTTGGCTCATTGCTTATTATTACTTTACTACCTGATCCTGAAATGAAGTTAAAGAAATGTATACTTAATTTATTGTCTACGTTTGCAGTGTGAGTCTCCTATGTGAATATAGTCTTGTTCCCCATGACAAAATAACAATAAGACATATTATAATGTGTTTTGCTAGTAGGTTGTACTGTAATAGAGAAGTGACTCGTCTTGAACTGCCAAAAAAACTAGTATTAGGATAGAAATGGCAGTAGCAGACACTAAACGGAGGGGTTGCTACGCGTAAGTGTAGCTTCAGTCAGAGCAATTGCGAAAATTATAGACAATTTGACTGGAAGGCTAACACTCTGTATAATTTAGAGTAGGTATATTGCTAATATAACATGACATTAAGTCTAAATGAGCATTAGCATTCTGACAGCATCGAAAGAATTGCAAATCTGATTGCAAATACATACTTATCATCATCCTATCGCCAGTAAATGGCATATGTAATAGCCTGGCAGCCAAATGTTTGCACCCTGTCCATTACAACAACCCTATACGGTTCTGGTTGTTAGTTGCTGCTGCTGCTACTCCACTATCTTTGTTCACTATCTCCTTGAATATCTAATACCAAAACATTATTATGTTTATGGGTAGTGGCAGGCTCTGGGAGCGGTGGTGTGTGTGTTCAGTACAGTAGTCGGAGCCAGACTAGTTCCATATAAAATTCATACATATTACATTATTATATTACCAAATGCAACCAAACCACTCATTCATTCAATTTAGCTAACAGGCGACTTAAATGAAAACTCACGTGAAATGTTACCTGATATGAATTATGACTTTGACTTCTCTTCTTCGGTTACACATAATGTATATTATGTGTATTAGTATTAGATAATATTTCCTTTTAGGTAGGTATTGAATTGTAAAATGTCTACTACATTAATTCTCAAATAAGGAATCATTTTCTTTATTCAGTTAGACTTTGCAAAGATATTTACCGTCTCATTTAGTATTTTCGATTTAAGCGGATTGTGTTTTGTAAGATAAGATCTCGACCAAAGAACGGAATTCTCACTCTATCGTCTCTCTGTCTCATATGTCACTGTAAATTTACACCACCATCATCACCACACCACCACCACTACCGAAAGCTACGACAAGTTGATGAGAAATTTGCCAATGTCATTTTTGTATGTATTTAGTGTAGGTATACTATACGTGTAGCTTGTAGTAATAGCACAGGTACATTGTACATTGGCAGCGTAGTAGGTACTACATGAAAAATTCGTAAGAATTTTTTATGCTCGGTAATGTAATGTAATCCCTGAGAACCTTTTAGGTAATAGTAAATGGCTTGACATGCTACGAATATACGACAGTAGGATGAGACTTTATTGTGAGGAAGGTAGTTATTAGCTGACATGACACTTGCGATAATCTGAGATGATGTTGAGATAAGTTGACGTGAATCCAAAGATTATCTATGGTCAAGCTGAAGCTTTGAGAGTTAATCGTGGCATTAAATTTGGAGATGGCACGTTTATAGTACAGTACACGCCAAATCGAACCAAGCCAGGAGTCTCATCGTTTAATTTGATGATTGAACATACAATAGAAAGGATTAGGCGAGACCTTGCACTTGTTGTTTGTAGTATAACTTTTCCACTATCAGTTCCCAGCCAGCTGATATTTCTACTTAACTAACGTTCGCACATAACATTTTTCCTGAACAATGCACTGCAAAGTGCAGTCTTGTTAATACAAATGGTTTATTCGTCAAAGCCCATCTTTACTGTCATGACTTGTCATTTACATCATGAAAAGACACGCAAAGAAACGCGTTTGCATATTGCCAGCCTTGTACTATACATAAAATAATCCATTGAAATCTTGAGGCTCCAGGCAAAAGGATCTTCCAGTCAGATAAAAACACCTCGACTGCCTGCACTATACTGTGAAACAAATAATACTGTGACAGTAGAAGCAGCAGAGTTTTTCCTAAAGATTACCCACAGCAAAGTCAAGCCTCTACGAAAAGAGTTTTAAAGAAAAAAGTGCGTGAGAGGATTTTACACACAATAGAAGAGAAGCCTTTATTATTTCTTCACTATTATTTTATTCATGTATGTATACGAAAAGCAAGGATTGCCAAAGAGGGCAGTGATACGTATCCACGCATTTCTAGCGGTGAATTATGCACTTGATCTTGAAAATATGAATACCTACATAATAAATAGAATGCATTCTGCAATGCCTGCCTCACACACACGCAATTCTTTACGCACATATATAATGCACATTTGACATATCTGTAAAAGGATTGACTTTTCGATGCAAATGTGTTTCCGGGGTTAAAGGGTCAATCTCGTTACATCCACTGTGATATATTACGTACCAGTAATTGCAATTTGAATCGAATAGGGTGAGATTCACTTGTCAATCTTTACCATGAATTTCACACAAGAAAAATATTATTCGAATCAACAATAGGAAAAAATCTGACCGGATTAAGTTGTTCGAACAACTAATACGTAATATCTAATCTAAACGATGCATTTATCTCTGGAAAACAACAACATACTTATCTTTATACTCAGACTCAGAAGTATTCATGTAGATTTTTTAGAGAATTCGTGTCCACCTAATATACATGAATCTACTCTGACTAAACGAGTAAATAGGTCCAAGGTAGGTACTGTCTTTCCCATTGTAATGTGTTATTGCTTTTATGTACATGCAAACACATAATAGTGCTGCAATATTAAATTTTATGTCTGCATCACCATATACATACTGTTGTATACTATATACCGGGACTTTGTATATTCAATTCCTGCAGAAATACTTCATTCAATGCATAATGAATCTGCATAACACTTAAGATCGTTAATTAGCTAATTTGTATTTGTAATGAGTCGTTCTGCAGAACGGAGGAGGAAGTCACATTGAAGAAGACCTATTACCCATTTATGTACAAGAATAGAGAAGACTTGGCTGCTAAAAAAATTAATGCAATTAATTCTACTGTCAGATTTTTACAAAGTTTTAATACGTTCAAATTTGCATTCAAATAACTTTAAGAACATCAATACCTTGTTGATGGATGACTTTATTTTTATCTGTTCTTATCTTAACCTACGGTTCATTCTGAAGCCCACTATTTCCCTCTTGAACAATCAATGCCACTACCATCACAACTTTTATAAATGATTCATCCCTAAGCAAATGTTGATCTTTGACTAGGGTACGTCCTAAAATGTTAAAGTACTGTGTATAACTGACACAAAGGGATCCACGCCCCATTGTGTAGCAAAAGCCAGCACACACACCAAATTGTAAACGGGTAGGTAGGATTTGCAATTATGATTTTTTATTACATACCTGTTATTTGTTTTACGTCTCTCTGTGTGAACTATTTGCAAACGGTATCACAAAGCTTTGTAACGTGTAGTAACTCTCTTTACTAAGAAGGATATTATTGATGAGTCATTATAAATATGTAATTTGCCATTATATCACTTACACACGTTGTTAAATTTGCTAATATACCGCACAAGTACGCAAAAATGAGTTAGTGTTCTTTATTCATACTAATGAATAATGCAAATGATCTTGTAAATACGGTCTGAGATTTATAATGTACATTGTGTACTCCATACTGCATTACATTTACATGGAATGGAACCACACTATGTTCATTTTATTGTGTGTACTTGTACTTGTAGTATTATTATCACTTAGCGTGAACAAACATTATACATTACGTTGCAATAATAAATACTTATTGCTTTGTCAGCATAAGTGTGTGTGTGTTTAGCTATCATATTCCTTACTTCAGTTCAGCTTCAGAAACACAATGTTTTGTTGCCCATTGTCCTTATTTACTTTAAGCTTTTGTGCGCCGGGATGCTACGGTGGTGCCGTTGAGCTGAGAGGAGCAATGCCTTTTGTATTAATAATGTGATGTAATATCAGTTGTGTGCATCTACGGAGTAAACTAACACGAGAATGATACTCTGGATTCCAGACCTATGACGAATTGGATAAAAGAAAAGCGGAAACTAAATCTCATCTACACTCAGACAGTTCATTCGAGTCAAAAGGTAAAAATGATCCTAAGTACCCGACGTTACAGTCGGCTCACTTGCTTGTTTGTCTTTTTAACTACTTTTCAATCTTAGTGAAGTTAAGGTGATTAACTGTCACATTTGAATATGAACCAGACATAAATAAAACCCTAAATTATTTCTAAAGCAAAGCTTGTATTTGTGAGGGTATGGTACAGATTACAGATACCTAAATAAAAATATTGTAGACGTTATTTTTGGAATGAACTAGGTATTAGTATATTTTATTATTAAGGATGAGTTTTGCATTTCGCTATAGCTGGGATTTCCTACTCAATTAGCTCAGCCATA
>JABASD010005144.1:0-13214 GCA_019776165.1 Pogonognathellus flavescens | reverse complement strand
TTGCAAGTGATTGTCCGATTGGCTTCCACGGCATGGGCTGTTTCTACATAACAAAACCATTTTTTCTTACCCTTCTAAACACTTTGTTTACAATTCAGATTATTTTGCTTCAACAACAAACTTCAGCATCATATTTCCAATAAACCGACAGTCGTGTGTAGTAGCGAGTGAAATTGTTGGTGCCTGTTTAAATCGTACACACTAAATTGAAATAATTGAATGTGGTTATATTGAATTGAATCGACTAAAATCGAATCGATCAACGGTAAACTATGTACAACTACTTATACATTAAATGATATGAATGTGATTTTAGCTTTAACTGTACTAACAACCACTTTGATTATCTACTCATATTTTAGAAGCCCGAATAAATATTTTGCCGTCCGTTTATATTTATTTCTACCATTAAGCTAAATTTAATACCAATGTTTCTGTAGGTAATCTAATTTAAATTATGAAGGTGATATTTAAGAATGCACATACTAATAAAATATATCTGTAAAAATATTTCCAGTCTAATATTTCAATATATTTTGCTGTAATATTTATTCCTTTTAAAAACCTTTCGATTTGAGCTAACAGTTCTTCATTTATAACTTTCCAACTTATCTATGTGACGCCCATTTGCAGAATAAGGTTTCATTTGTACAATTGTAAAAAACTAATGTTTACACGTAATTGACATAAGTTGACAAAAAATTATAAAGCAGGCAAATTGGATGCTTAATTTGTTACATTGTTCGTTGAAGTGTATCAATACCTGTAAGTCCCGGCACTAGTTTTCCTATTTCTTCTGAATTTTTGTTTAAAGACCAACCATCATTTGACACATTTCGATTCAATTCAAATTTGTCTTCATTTCCCGTCAATTCCAGTGATTTCAGCAGAGAAAAAACCGATTTCTTACGAACGGCAATCACATCCCATCGAAAATGTTTGAAAAAAATTGTCTCACAAATATTTCCAAATAAAAGCGGCTCCAGAATTCGCCAATGCTTGACAAACATACGCACCCCAATTAATCCAAATTTTCGTACATTTAGTAAAGTCGGAAAAAGGGTCACGAAATTATTTGTGAGAATGCATTCTTTTAGTGTAAGGAAATTGCATGTTTTGTATTCGCCGGAAATGTCCACTGTCACTCCTGTAAGACCGACTTTTTTGACAGAAGAAGGGATTTTGCACAAGTCTAACTCTACTGTGCGGTCGCGTGGCTCGAAAAAGAATGACTGAAGACAAGGGTATGCTGTTGATTCAAAAATAGCTGTAATATCCATATCCAC
This sequence comes from Pogonognathellus flavescens, assembly GCA_019776165.1. Classification (NCBI taxonomy): domain Eukaryota; kingdom Metazoa; phylum Arthropoda; class Collembola; order Entomobryomorpha; family Tomoceridae; genus Pogonognathellus; species Pogonognathellus flavescens. Next base: position 11,928 of record JABASD010005144.1, on the reverse strand, counting down.
AAGGGTCAAATTTAAATAAGTCAAATTGGAACTTGGAATGGTTTGGTTTTCTGAGAGACCAGAGCAGTTAAAAATAATAAGACTTTTTATTTCTTCTGCTGTATCTTCCAAAATTCCCGACTCTGAAATAATTTCAGAAGCGTATTTGCAAAACTGAAGCCAAATGACGCCTTTTTCATGGTTGAACTCCAAGATTCGTTGATTGTTAACACCAATTAGTGTATTGATCTTATTGCTCCATAAATCTTTAAAAGACTTCTTGTTAAAAAACAGTGCTCCTTCAATACGCTCTTTATCGAAAAAATGAATAATATCCGCATTCCTCATGCCATGTTCATCCAAAATCAAAAAGAATTCTTTGAGAGCTGGCAACTCTACAGATCTTAAGAAAATTTGCTTCATTTTGACATTTTCCATGGATAAACTCACAAGTTGCTTACATCCTTTTAAATTGATATGGAAGGTGGACGCATCCAAAATCTCCACCCGTTTCAAATTTATCCTTTTTAATTCTCTTGTCCCTTCCAGGCGTTTGCAGGGAACATAATCTTCATTACTGGTACTTCCATCTTGGACAAAACATGGAGTAATATTTTTATATGTTTCAAAAAGCGGAATCCATGAAACCCCATAACTGCTGGATTTAATTCCAAAGTCTTCAGTCTTTTGAAATTCATCCTTCTCAGGCATCATAAACCTTTTTCTATACCGGCTTTCATTAAGAATTTTTTGGTGCTCGTGGATTTCAACCATTTTTCCTTTCCATCCATCGTTGAATTCTAATAAAAATCTTTGACTGTTGCCTGGAACTCCCATGTCTTTCAAATCAATTGCAAGTTCCTCCTTTTGTGGACTTTCTGCATTCCAATCGAATGTTCCAAAGTAAGCCTTTTCACACTTGTCATCTGACAACAGAAATTCCAAGAGATCCCACGATGGCTCGTAAATATTTTTTGTCTTATGATACATTTCTTCAATGAAAAAATAAAGCTGCTTCACAAGAAACCGAGTGTGTTCCATTTTCTCCAATGGGAAGTCTTCAACAAAAGTGCAGTTCGCGAATGACAGCGAATCAAAATCAATTTTTTCAGCCGATTTTAAAGCAACCATACAATCGCTTAGTGACAATACTCGGATAGTGGGGGGCAACATCCGAAATACTACGAGTCGCCTATGGTCAATTCCGGCGGCTGACGCTAATTGAGAAAATGCGGACAAATATAATTCTTTCAACTGTTGAAATTTGGGCAGGCCTTGATTCACAACATGGCTCCAGTAGGGTAAATCGACTGCCAAAGTTTCCAAACTTGCTTCTCCCGGAAGTTTTTCCAAGTCCAACTGAAAATCGCTATTTCCCCAATGATCTACGAAATATATCGAAGTCACATTTACAAAATGTTTCAAATTGTCATAAAGTTGTTTTGTTCCAGCTGCTGCAGAAAGTGATATGGTGCATTGGGAATCTTCGTGGTGAATGTCCACAAGAGTGAATGTTGTAATGATAATTTTTACCGTCATTTGATTTTCCCATAATTGCTCAATACGTTCGAAAAATAATAACGAATTCACACGTTCTTCAGTAAGGTACGGGTAAATGTGCTCTGGTCCATTTAATTGACGATACATAAATCTGGACAAATTCGGAAGTGCAATTTGCGGAAATAATTCGTCGCTGTCGTTGATGATTTTCATTTCAATTGTGTTTAGATTGACACATTTTTCAAGGCAAGATATCAGATGTGAAGCATTCACGCTTACATAATCCAAATAAAATTTTGTCAGAAATTCTACTTGTTTTGTTGCGGGGATAGTTGTGAATGTTTCATACGATGTGTCTCTTCCATATAGTCGAAATTCGTTTGCATTTTCAATCACGCAATTTTCTATATCTGGTATAGGTATTGTCTGCTTGTCAACTTTGGGACACCATCCTATAATTTTTTTGATTATCTGGGTAGCGTCGGGTCTGTCTTTACCTGGCATTTTGACCATGTCTTCAATCAGGCGTCTTTCCTATAAATAAATTAATTGTAATTGTTAAATATGTTAATGTTTAATTGCGTTGTTTTTAATGTTATATTGGCTATTACAGTATTTAGTGTAATCGGAAATTATAATATTGGATCAACCAACTTTCGTAAATTGAAATACGGTCAAAAATAAACATTTCGGCAGTTTGCATTTCACAATTGGGTAACATTCAGGCAAGCATGGTACATTTTTTGTATTTCGATGACATAAAACATATTTAATAGATTCATAAATATAATTAGTTCTTTAATTGCTTAATGTGTTCCAATTGATTGTAAATTTATAATAACCCAAAATTGACAATGTAGTTTTAATACATAATCATAATTTACCTACCTCAATTTTATTGCTTAAATATTTCTCGCAAGATTGTGAGATTATAAACTGTCTGGTTCCATTAAATTTTGAGTCTGCTATTGCATCGTCCCTGATTCTTAAATCGCTTTGTCCGGGGCACTCTCCCAATATTAACATTTCACAAAATATAACGCCCAGTGCGTAGATGTCCACTTTATGTGAATATTTTTCTTCTTTCTTGAAAGAGTCATAACGAAAAAATAATTAAATTAATGTTCAAGATTACAATAATAATTGTATCAATATATTAATATATAATTTTTACCATTTCCGGACCACTGTAAGGAAATGTTCCAATGTCATTCGTCATTGTTGTGCGAATTTCTCTGGATATTCCAAAATCACCAATTTTGGCAACAACAGTATTCAGATGTTTGTTAGAGCGAAGTAAAATGTTGTCTGGCTTGAGGTCCCTGTGAACGATGGGTTTTTCCAGAAGGTGTAAATATTCAATTCCTCTTGTGATTTGATACAGTAATAATTTCGCATCTTGATCTTTTAAAGGTACGGGGACTGCAAACCAAAAGTCTAGAGATTTCAAATCACAAAATTCAGTCTCAATGAAAAAGACATCAACCGTTAGCTCCTTCAGTACACATCTAAATGGATACTTATATTCCCTTGTTGGTTGTTCGGTCCAAGACGAAATTATTTCTAGAATATTTTCGTGGTGCAGATTTTCCAAAAGTTTTGCTTCTTTTTTAGCTCTTTCAGACTGGTTTGGTCTAAAAATATAAATTAAAAAATGATAATTTTTGCATTACCTTAATAGCCCAAAGCTGATGTTCAAGAACTATTATCGGAATTATTAAATAATAAAAACACAAATCCATAGATAGTAAATCTTAAAAATGTTCAAAAATTTGTATTTAAAATAATTTTATACACAGACGAGTGCCAATGATAATAGTAATAAAATAAATTCAGTATCGAGCGTTTGCAAGTACAAACCACTTAATAAGCTGTTTTATTTCGTGGTGACAATGCAAACAATATTTTACTGACAGACTATTTGTACTGGCGTATTTGAAATAAAACCTGTCCAAAAAACAAGTGCTTTGTACGCTATTTTATTTAATGAATGATAAAAGAAAAACTGACTTGATTTCCACTAATTTCACAGCTACTATTTTATCCCCGTCCTTTTTTCGAAGACATTTGTACACTGTTCCGAACGCTCCTTCACCTAAGGGTTTGCCACCGAGGATTTTGTAATCAGTTTCGAAGACGGAGTTAAACTCAACTCTGTGTAGACTTGGCTTTAAAACTTCCATGTTCTTTGCTTAGATTGCCTACACTCTTGTATTCCTTTCAAATATTTGATTTAATGCAGCAAGCAGCACAGTTGCATATTTGTTACTGTAAAACACATCACATTGGACAGGTTTACCACAAACATAATTAAAATAAGTTAAATACACCCAAAGAAAAATGAAAATATGAAATTTTGTTAAACATACTTTCCGAAACTGAAATTATTTTTAATTACGTAGTTGCCAGTGAAGGGCGAATCTAGGAGTTTGCAACGGGGGCCGCGGGGCTCGAATAATCTGAAGCGGCGAGTTAAATATCAGAATATCACAAAAATTGCTGGCTTACACCGCTAATTTTGTTAAACTATTCCTTTTTTCGAAATCTGGGGGAGGTAGCGTTCAAGCCCGGCGAGCGGATATATTGATACGCCCCTGTTGCCAAATAATATGGTTGTCAATTTTTACTTCGACTTACAATTAGTCGTTAACTGAAAACTGTAGTTATGATTATATTATTGGATTATCTGTTTGTCCAAATTATATTGCGTTGTTTTTAATTGAATTATGTGGTGTTACATTACACCATTTTGCACCCGAATGATATTATTATGTTATTTATAATGCTATTTAAGTTTGAGGAATTAAGCACGTTGATAATAATATTGTAATTTCCCTTCTTTCCTTGGCGATTTACAGCAAGTACAAATAAAGGAGTGTGTTTTACTTTAACGAGTTCATGGTCGCTTCGACCATGAAGGTTGACAGGTTCAATTGCACTCGTAACTTGGTCAGCGACTAATGCTTTTTGCATGTTACGTTAGCTGGAACATTTAAATGAGAAACACATGTGCTAAGGAAGAGTGCAAAAAATCTGTTTACGCAATATTAAGTAATACGAAGGCTCAACGCGCGACCTGCTATAATAATATGTAACACTATACCTACCTTGTTACTATTATGTGCGTACTATATTACTTTATAGGTATTGCGTTTTGTTAGTATTAAGTCCAAATACAGTCATCGAGTTTTTATGAATACCCCATTACTCTTAAGCTAATATCAAATCTGCTTCATTATATATCATTTGCAGTTAAACCTCTGTCGGAAGAATATACAACATATTATACAGCCAAAGAAAATTCCTATACATAGTCAAAAGTATAGGATTTATTTCCCTTAGCATAATAAATATGTATTCATTTGCTATTCATCTCTTCTGTGTCTGTCGTGGTCGTAATAACACATACACAGCCGAAATAACATGTTATACATATACAGTCATCCGTATCACAAATATTTATATTTGAGTAAACTATTGTAACTTATGTAATAATGTGCATAAGATAACTCTTTATTTGTTCATTCTGTTAAAATGCCATGAATTTTAAATTTTGCATGGAGAAACATTATTTACTTACCTTATTCCTACCTTAAATTAGAATCTCTTGAGCTTACATATAATATAGCTATTTACGAATAAAATATAATTACAAAATGTGAAAGTGATTTTAAAGAAACATGACAGGCTTATACAAGTTACCAATTTCCAATGAAATTTCCTTGAAAGATCGCAGTTTAAAATGATATGTACAAAAAATGATATATTATGCTAACCAAAGCTCTCCGTTCATCTTTCCATCACCACCACAATGAAGAACACTTTGAGATATTTTGACAATTTTCAAATATATATATATATTATATTATATTGTTTTAATACTTTTTTTCGCTCCATTTGTGCCCCATTGCTTACTTCAATTCATCAAAGCTTATCGTCTTCTAAAAACAGTGATTTATAATACATTTAAATAAAAATCATGATTATTATATTGTTTACATTATACAACATATTTGTCACAATCTGTTTCTTTTATCAATATTTTGATTTATATATTATTTAACACTTACTGTTAGGTTCTCAAATTAATTAAGGATGTCCCCTATGTATATTTTCATATTAACATAAAGTTGATATATTTTGAGGGGTATATATATTGAGAAGTACACCAACAGTCGACCGGCTTTTAAGCAATAGCGATGTGTTTTCGTCCCTTTAGTTGTAACTTCAAGCCATTTGATTCGCCGTTCAATCCAAACGCACAAGAAAGATGTCAGCATCAGAATGCCATAAATGTAAAATACGGTGACAAAATTGTCATTCAAGCTGAGTCCTTTGTTAGGATTTTCAACTTCAACAGATTTTCTCGTCTCCTGCAGAATTGAGCGGGATTTTTCAATTTCTTTCCAAATGTCAATGACTCCAGACTGTTGCATAATTCGCAATCGATTAAGAACTATCGGATCATATGAACCTTGTATCAACCATCCCAAGTCTCTAGGCAGCAGTCCTTCCGTACTCGTTATGACACCCGTTTTTCTCGGAAACTTCAATTTAAGCTTTATGTAATAAATATTTATTCTCTCTGAAAAATCCGTAAATGCACTTTTATTACAGGTTAAAATTTCCTCAAAAAATGTGTCTGGTAATATAATCTTTCCTTTAGTCGCCAACAAATGGCTTGGAAATGAAATTATGGGAATAATACGGTTTATGTAACGGATGAGGCTGGAAGAATTCCTCATTAATTCGGGTAAAGTATGTTTGTAATGTTCAAAATTTCCAGAAAATTCTGTAACAGGTCTTCCGGTAAGTTGATCTGCGAAAATGGTGTTGAAAAACAGAGGAGTGTAGAGTGAAAATTGTGAATCGACGAGTTCTCCAAATGTTTCTATAGAAAGAGATTTTCTTGGTGCAGACGATTCGGAAATGGTCCAGTTTTTGTACTCATTTGTCAATACCAATGTGGCCAAAAGCCAAGAACCATAAATAAAATACACAGCCGTCAGCTGTGTAGAATTCGAGCCCATTTCTACTAATTGATCCAATAAAATTGGAAACGTGTTGCAACTTATGTTCATTTTTTTCATTCTGAACACAATTTTTAAAGCTGCATTCACAGCTAAGCATCCAATGACAATCCCAAACCAAATTGACCAATCAAAACATGCGAGGTACGGCAGAAAGGAAATATTTTCCAGTCCCTTGCTTCCATCACAAGTCACAAATTTATAAGATTCAGATTTTAGCATGAAAAACGTTGGTTGGTGGTAATTGTAGACAATGAGAGGTACATCATTATCACATTGACTAGGTTCATCCTTACTTTTCATACCATCAGGATAATACGTTTGGCAAAAATAACTCTCATTGAGGACTACTAATCTGAGAAGAACACCGTTTAGATAATATTTCTCTTTATGAAATATTTTAAAATCCACTTTTCCTGTTTTACTCTTGACTCCATCCAGATGTTTATTGGATCTGTAGTCGTATAAAACCCATCGAGTTTTATGAATGTTGATTTTGCTTTTAAGTTTCCATTCTTCGTCCAACGAACCTCTGTTAAATGATTTTCCTTGCAAAAGAGAGATATCTGTTTTACAATAACTTTCATTTTTGCATTGGAAAAAGCTATTTAAATAAATCTGTGCAGGTTTTGCTATCATTGATATTACAACCACTTTTAATGGAATGAAGGAAAAAACATGTTGACTTCTACATAAGGCGAAGACTGCCTCTCTCATCCATTTTTGCAATAGTTGCTTTTCCTGTTCGATATTCGTTTCAAGTATCATAAAAGACACTTGAGTTCTATACATATCGACCACTGCAGTCAGCGGTGGCCATTGCTCCCAAAACCAGAAATTGGAATTTGGGAAAACGAAGTTTGCTTTTCCCTCTTCATGCCGATAGGCGGACAGAGGAAAAAGAAAAAACTGAATTCTGCACTGCCAATTAAAAATGGGGGGAGAAATTTTGAGATGTTTTATATCTTCACGGTCAGTTAAATATGTCTTAGTACTCCATTGGGACGTCTCATTCCTATTTACCACCAATGAGTAATTTCCAAGAATGATGGGATATTTAAATTCTGCGAAGTCTGTTTCCAAGTTGTCAAAAAATGCAATTACGATGAAACAATTGCTGAATGGTTCCAAGTACAAATTCAAATTCAGAAATTCATTTGCACTTTCGCCTTGGCAGCAATTCACTAGAACGGTCAATATCAACCCTCCAAGACTTCTAATCATTTCCAAGTTGTCTCTAGAATATGCTACTAATTTTCAGACTGTCTATAACAGTGATAGTTACCACATGAAAAGATTAACATGATCAAATTTGGATTGAACTTAATATTTCAAGTGTCTAACTATAATTAACTGCACGCAATGTACGGTAATAATAAATTCGTTTAATGAATCTTTACGGTAGAAACAATTTTATGCGTATACAAAATGCAACTTTCTATTATATATTTTTTCGTTCTTATTTCTAGTACTGGTCATATTTATACGCTCAAAATAAGAATATGTTACATTTTAATAGACTGTATATACCAAGTCAAAAACAGTTTTGAAACAGCCTTATTGCCAGTTTTGATTAAGCTATTATTGAATTTGATTGAAACGAGGAGTAAGAATTTAGTATTAGTATTTCAACTGCGGTGATTTCATATATGTATTTATACATGAAATAAAAGAGTACTCTGTTTGCTCTGAGAGTCTGTTTTGCTGCGCAAACAAAGGATGTTATTACAAAGCTGTTTTTTGTCTACGCTTGTCTGTCTAACACGATTACTGAATTTATTATGCCAATAAATATATTATGGTGATATATCGTGAATATAATATTCACCAAACGAATTCGTGTCAAACTATAAAGGTACAAATAAAATGGTCAATAGTCGCTGTTTTTAAATAAAAGAAAAGTTAAAGCTAGATTTTTCGATCCAAAAGGAAGGAGCCCGAAGTCACGCAATGTTTTATATCAAAGCTAGTTCAAACATATCAAATCGACGGATTCGTTTGCGTGATTCGTTTTCTCACTCTTACATTGTTAGTAGGTAAACTCCGTAAGTTTATTTGATCGGATTGGTAAAAAATAGTTTGTTTTTGTTTTGTTCTGCCAAGCCACTTGGTTTTGGAATGTTTTGCTACGCAAACAAAATATGTGCTTAATCTTTTAGAAATATTTATTCTTGTCTAGCTTTAGTCTGTCCAACAAGAGAGCTGAATTTATAATTGGGACAAATTAATATTTATAAACAGAAAAAATAGTAAGTACATGCGTTAAAAAATAACCTTAATTAAATTAACCTTAATGTATAGACATTTTGAGATTCAGGAAGGATTTTATACACTCAGAGAAGTTACACTGGAATTAAGTGCGTGTTATTTAGTACGCAATATATTATTTTGCGTTTGTATATTATTTTCTACCGTAGTGCACTGAAGTTATCATTTTGGGCGCAGTATGGGTTTAGCCGGTCTTAAGAGTGCAGTTTTATACTACAAAAGATATTGGATAATAATGAACTTCTTTATGACTTCTTTATGAAGTTGAATTGAATTGATAGAATGTGATTTATTTTTAGATAAGGGTTGAAGCATGTGTGCTTGCCCTTATTAATATCAATGGTCAAGAAATTTTCATTTTAAAAAGACTCAGGTGTACAAAAGGCAAAATCAACAATTTCACTTGATCGATCGTCATTTGTATACCAATGATAAAATATATCATATGCATTTCAGTTTTTCAATCAGGGTAGTCATATTTGTATGATGGCTTATGTCCCTCTGCCCCCTTATCTTAAAGCATTTGACTACACTTCTATGTGCTAAATAAATGGGCCATTATAGAAACTGTGGTGAAATGATTTATTGTATTTCATACTATCATTTGTTCAATTTTTAATATTAAGTATACAATAGTTTTATGCAGTATGTGTCTGTGATAGCTTTAAAATAAATATAATAAAAACAATAATCTATTTAATATGGTGTAGAGACATACATTATTAAGTAGCGTAAGCTACTTTATAAGAATGGTGTTTATGTCCGTCTGTCCGTGACCACTTTTACTCACGAACGGATTAACAGAATTGGTTCAAACTTCTCGCACGTAATTTCTGGGTCATTACAAAGATGAAGTTCGAAACTGGAGTAAATCGGTGACATTGAATGCTTAGTAGCGAAAGCCACGTTTTAGGAACTTTCTGTTTGTCTTTCTGTGTATCCGATGTAATCCGATATCTAGACGACAAATCAACTCAATTTGGTGGAATTTTGTTAAAACAATTAACATCAACAATAAACAACAGGAAACAACGGCTAGGATATGGGTTGACAACAGTAAACTTTTCAGAAACATAAACAACACGTTCAACGTTTAGCTTACGCTACTTTATTACAGCCATTTTAAATGGTTTATTATTACATGTAACATTACAATGTGTAACCAGAATTATAATTTGTGCGGTTCACAACTAGTTTTACGCTGAATTGAATGATTTTTATATTTTTAAGTTTTCGAAAGACATGCAGCATACGTATCAAGAATTTTGTGACTGTACTTGCACTCTTTCAACCACGTCTACATCCGCCTTTGCACGCCTTCGCCTACAAAAAGATACACTTCGTTCAGCCAAATAAACGACGCAGGATGCAAGGGTGCCCGCCATAAGAATATAGAAAATGGTGATTATATTAGAATTGTAGAAAGTTAATGGTCTTCGTATATTTTCCATGCAATGCTTACACATGGAAAAGTTTTTTAAAGATTCCAAATGATCCCACTCTGCCAAAATTCCAGAACTCACTAGTAGGTAAAAACGGTTTGTGTAGTATTTAGTCAACAACAAATGGTCCCCATTGTAAATATTTATATCGACCAAATATGGTATTTCCATCATAGGTTGATCCGCGCGTCCAAAGTACAGTTTTCTTCTCGGAGTAATTTTTTTACCATCGATATACCATTCCGATTCATTTAGAAACAAAGGTTTCTGACTTGAATCATAAAAATATGCAGAATTGTTGCACTCTGAAATCCATTCTTGTGCTGTTACGTTTGGAAATCCTGGAGGGAATACGTGATTTTCTGCAACTTTTGTTACATTATCATTTTTCAAAAAGTGTGATGAAAATGTCAAAAACCAAAAATAACTATGCATCAAATCTCGACAGAAATTATCTTTGTTACAAAACTGAAAAGCTTCTCGTATCATATCTTGGTTATTTTTGTCCAACGTTTCCGTTCTCCACAGTATATTGCATTTCGTGTCCAAGAAACGACCGTACAGTTCTGGCAATCCTGTACCTTTGGAATATATCTTGTAGCAGTAATGGTATTTCAGCGCAAGTTCGGTGACAACTGACATCGTCAAACGATGATGAAAATGACTTGTTGACTGAACATTAAACTGAGCCAAATCTTGAAGAGAGTTGATTTTCTGATATTGCCTTTCATTGGTTAAGTCCACAATGACAATCCCTTTGTAACAATTGGTTAGAACAATCCCCATTAAAAGAAATGTCCCAGTGAGAATTCTGAACCATTTAATTTTTGTTAGGTAATTTGGTAGAGAATAGCTGACTTCGAGTAAAAATGCAAAACAAATCAAAGCAAAAGGTACGCTCTGAATCTTATTAGTGTAAAACAGGAAACTATACAAAGCAACACTGACACAAATAAATGAAATCATAATTGAAATCCACAGAGAGGTTTCAAAGGGTTGGACATAAGCTTCGAAAGATGTTTTATCTCCGTTCAATGAAACGCAGGAGACAAAATTTATAGAGGTCGTCTTGACTTGCATGAACGTTGTAGATGTTTCTGATCCTTGGGCACCAAATTGTATCCTGATTTCTCCTTGGTGGATCAGTTGAGAATTTTTTCTTAGCAGATTGTAATTTGCATGGGAATCACGGCATAATAATTTTCCAGACACATTTAGTTCCCTGTAAAATGTAACCATTATGGCCGTCAACTCACTCGCCGGATGAAAACTTTTTATTGTAGCCAAGTCTTTGAAAGACGTATCTGATGTCCACTTATAGCAGTTTGACTCTTCAAATTGTGATGAAGGCAATGGGATTAATTGTTCCGTCGTGGCTTTAACAATTTTTATTGCAATTGCACGAACTTTTATTAAAGACTGATGAATGTAATTTAAATTTAAGTTTTTATTACTGCTAATGTAATATTCGCCATGGTCATGTCGTCGAAGAAGATATGTGGAAATATAATCATCACTGACAATACACAAAAAGTGCAGTACCTTCTTTGGAGAAAATAACATGATGTTAGTCATACTTCCTTTTTGAGTCGTACTTCCTCTCTTTGTATTTAAATGGTTTAAAATTATATCTGTAGATTGCCGACTTTCATTTACATTTTGGCTTCTCAGAATTATTTGAATCGTTGTGTATTGATAATTATCATAAT
>JABASD010005143.1:0-13214 GCA_019776165.1 Pogonognathellus flavescens | reverse complement strand
CCAGCAACAACCACCAGTTCCAGCAGGTCCGCCATATTACAACATGTACCCGTCCGTTCCTCCGGTTCAGCAACAACCATACCAAAACTACAACAAGGTCACCTTCTTTCTTTTCTCCAGAAATTAATTCAAATTATTTCAATCTGCAAAGTATAAAATTTGATTTTATTAACGTTTTTAGAGTGGGATGTATCCACAACAGCAGCAGCAGCAGCAACCACAACAACAACTCATCCAGTCTATTTATCCAGACCTATACCCCCTACACAACGTCGCTAACACCGTAAATTAATAAATAAATAAATGAATGGGATATATTTCCATGGAAATGATGTTGAAATGAAATGTTTTGTTTGTAGCCTGTGAAGAGCAGTGGGGAAGATGAGATTCCAGACTTTTCTCTGCTGCATTTGTGCTCCGATCGGATCGACGCCAACGGAGTTTATCTTTTGGACAAACCCGAATTGATTTTAGTTTATGTCTGTAGAAACGTTTCCTCACAATTCTGCCAAAATGTAATTGATATTACAAATATTATACATTCACAATTTACTTACCTGAGTTATTATATTATTTATTATACATTATACATTATTATTTATAGAAAAATAGAAAGTCAGTGATGTCCATTAAATATGCCAACTATTGCGAAGCGATATGCGAAATTTGGCATCCAGTTGGATTTGTAAACAATAGTGACATCTGCTATTTTGTGGTCGTCATCTTTTGGGCTCTACTAGATGACCACCTTTCAGACAATATTAAAAGAAAATTAGACAACATGGATTACTACGAAAATCAACTGGACGGTTTAAGACAGTTACAACAAATCGTTGCAAGGATTAAGGAGGAGAATGCGAGAAGAATGCCAATCATCTGCATCCCACTCAAACTTATTGTTGAAAAGAATTTGAAACAATCCGACGGAGGAAATGCACAGTATTCGGTTCAGTCGTTTTTGGAGTTGTTGCAAGAGTTAGATTTATCGAACGTAAGTATTTTTATTTTTAAATTATTAATTTAATATTTTTATTTTTAGTAAAACTAAAACAATTTACTCAATTTGTCGCTATAAATAAATACAAATCCGTTTTGTTTTACATTTTTAGACATTAACATTAGTGTCTTCGGAGTGCCCCCACTGTTTCTCCATAAAAATAGAGACGACAAGTAACGGATTAACTTTGTCTTGGGCACACACACTCGATGCAGCTATTGGACAGTTTTTCAAAATTGTTGAAGGTTCAAGAGATCGAGAAAAATATCAAAAATGCAAAAAGTGTGGCAAATCATTTAAAAGGGATTTTCAAAAAATGATTAGCGCTATGCCTAAATATTTTCCCTTATACGTAAACTCCACTGAGGGGGTTGTAATCAAAACACCACTAAATTGTACATTCGAGGACAAATTTAAAACGAAGGATTGCAAGTTTAAACACTTCAGCTACGAACTGATTGGATTCGGTTCCACCACCGGTTCAAAGGGAAACCTGCACCAATTGGGCCACTTTGTGATTCAACATGAAGGAGCTAGTAATAAAAATAATAGTAATTAATAACAATCTTTTCATTCCACAACCTGCTTCAAGTTGTTTAAAAACATTATTAAAATTTTCAGAATTTTTAGTTACCATTGATAATGGTCGCCATAAAGTTGCACCACTAGCGGGGCTGACTGAGTTGGAAGTAAAATCGCTCGATGTTGCGGTTTATAGAAGAAATAAAAAATTATAATAATTCTATGGATTGTATGTGGAAGGAGACCGAGCCTGACATCCGCAAAACATATTGATTACTAATTACTAGTAAGTATTATAATTGAGTAAATCTTTATTAAAGTTTTGTACACAAAACTGCAAAGATTAATTAATTTCTTTTTGATTAGGAACGACAAGTACAGAAGACGCACCAATAAAATCACAAGAGGCTATTCAATAATATAATCTTAATCCATATTCAATACGTTGTAATGCTGAATGGAATGTTATTTGTTCTTTCATTTTACAAGTCCATTGTTTTCTAAGTGAGTTATTGTTCCAATAATACGATAGTTAGGTTTCGTTAAGTTCAGAGATATTTCAGATAATAACCTACCACAGTAGAAGAGGTTTAAGATTATAAGAAGATAAAATATACAGATTCAAGAGCATAATATCTCATAGTTAAGTTTGTATGAATAATGTCAGCAAGTTTTGTGAAGCTTATAATTTTACTTACCGGACTTGTCTAACAATAAAAGTCGTTTCATCTGTGAAATGCTCCAGTCAATTTGCCATGACAATTTTGTCTCATTCTCTTTCTGCTTTTCTCATTGCACATTTTAAGGTTGCTTGATTTGAGTGTGGAAGAAGAGACTTGGTTAGCCATCTACGATTCCTCTTGTAACTTTTGCCGTGTTCCCTCCGTCTGTTTTCTTGGCTCGATTATCTAAACTGAGAAATATTTGTCAATGTTGCAGCAGCTGAGAAAAAGTCGGCACTAGAGCCAAAGCAGAAAAAAAGAATTTTGAAGATTGCAGGCACAGTTCAAAATGCCGACTGTCAATGTCAAGAAAAATCTGCTTTTCGATAAAATCGGACAGGAATTCAGTAAGTTTATTTTTTATTTCACAGTCAATCTAAAATTATTCCACACCGGCAGTAACAATTTTTACATTTTCGGGAAACACAATCATTGAAAAAGTAAAAATGTTTTCGTTTTGCAGCTGATGAGGAATTTGACCGTTTGTGTTTCGAATTCGGGATCGAGTTGGATGACGTGGTAAGTTTTTAACACCGAAAATAGAAAATAATAAAAGAAATGATATTTTTGAATGTATTTATTTTGTAATTGCCATAGATGACAGAAAATGGAGACATCATTTACAAAATTGATATTCCAGCAAATCGGTACGACCTTTTGTGTCTGGAAGGATTGTCCACAGCTCTCTCCGTCTTTCTGCAAAAGTAATTACTTTAATTATTACCTTAACAACAATTTTAACTTTTCCAATAATTTAATTTATTTCACTAAATGTGCCATGTATTTCTATAGAGACGAATTATTTTTGTTTTGCTTTGTTTAGAACTTTGCAGCCGGAGTATAAAAAAGTTTCGGGTGAGATTGTGACGACGGTGAAGAGCAACACGATTCGTCCTTTTATCGTGACAGGGGCGTTGCGGGGAGTGCAGCTGACGAAGAATGCGTACGACAGTATCATCGAGTTGCAGGAAAAGTTGCACTTTAACATTTGTCGGAAGAGACAGTTGGTGGCCATTGGCATTCACGACTTGGACACCCTCAAACCTCCGTTCCGCTACTTGACCCAAAACAAACACGAAATCGAGTTCGTTCCTCTGAACCAACAAAAATCTTTCAAGGCGGTGGACCTGATGGAATTGTACAAGAGCGACACTCACCTCAAGCCTTACCTCCACATCATCCAAGACTTTGAAGAATTCCCCATCATTTACGACAGCCAGGGAGTCGTCGTGTCCATGCCACCAATCATCAACGGAGACCACAGCAAACTCTCCCTCAACACCAAAAACTTGTTCTTTGAACTCACCGCCACAGACTTGGCCAGAGTAAAAACTTTCTTTTCTTTCTTTCTTTCTTTGAACATTTTGAATTTCTCTTTTAAAATTATTTCTGGGTTGATTGAATTTTGCAGGCGAATGTGGCTTTGGATATTTTGGTGACAACAATCAGCGAGTATTGCAAGGAGCCTTTCACGGTGGAAACGACCAAAGTGATTTATGAAAATGGAAACGAGTCCATTTATCCTTCTTTGGAGTACAGAACTCACGTCCTCAACGTCGCCCATGTCAACCAAGTCATCGGAATACAGTTAGTAAATTAAATAAAATTCAAAAATGTCTCCTTAGTAATTAATAATTAATTAATTAATTTTTTTTGCAGAGTGGATGCAGGGAGGATGGCTGGTAGTTTGAGTAAGATGGGTCTAAAGTCTGTTAGTTTGAGTGAGGAGGAGATCAGCGTCCAAGTTCCGCCCACGCGGCATGACGTCATTCACGAAATTGATATTATTGAAGATGTTGCTATTGCCTACGGCTTTGACAACATCAAAGACAGTCTCCCCAACTGTGTCACCATCGCGACTCAATTTCCAGTTAACAAATTGTCCGACCAACTCAGAGAAAGCGTCGCCATGGCAGGATTCACAGAAGCCCTCAACTTTGCTCTCGTAACAAAACATTTCATATTTTTCCAGTTTTGAAAGTTTGAACAAGTTGTCATGTAAACGCATCTTGAATGGAATGAATTTATTTTGCAGTGTTCTGTGGAGGACGAGTGCGAAAAGATTTGTCAACCTGCGGAGAAAGAAAAAAGTCTTGTTCGCATTTCTAATCCAAAGACTTTGGAATTCCAAGCAGCTCGTGTCAGTCTCTTACCAGGAATTCTTAAAACCATCCAGGCTAATCGCAAAATGCCTCTGCCTTTGAAATTATTCGAAGTCGGTGACGTCATTCTGCTAGATGATACTTCTGGTATTTAAAAAACATTTTTGTAAACTTATAAAGAGAGGAGATGAAGAGATGATTGAATTGTTTTTGAAATGTTTTTAGACACGGGTGCTAAGAACGAGCGTCGTTTGTGTGCTGTGAACTACAACAAGTCTCCAGGCTTCGAGATCATTCATGGTTTGCTGGACAGACTCATGCAACTACTCGAAGTCAAATTCCAGGATGGCTACAATCTCAGATCTGCCAGTGGTAACCAAAATTAAATTCCTCTTTCTTCTCCAGTTACTTTGAAATATTTTTAACGACATTTTTCAACTTTTGTCAGATCCGACGTATTTTCCTGGTCGATGTGCAGAAATTTTGGTTGGGGAGACGCCGATTGGTAAACTGGGCGTGTTACACCCGAAGGTGCTGGAGAATTTCGACTTGACGATGCCTTGCTCCGCGATTGAAATTTCCATTGAATCGTTCGTTTGAAATTCTGAAATAAATTCTTCTCCAGCTCTGCACTTTCTTTAAATCAAATTTGTCTTTTCTAATTACCAAAAAATAAAAACATCCATCCACATACAAAAAATAAACATGGAAGAACATTTTTGATGCATCTGAAATAAATGCGAATGCAGTTGCATCTCTGTCTGTAGATTTAGTTGCATGCGGTAGAGTTGTGTTCGGAGAGAGGTAAAGTTAGTTTCAAGGTCGTTGCAACCGGAGGATGTTCATCATGTGATTCTGCCGGCTGCAATTTCTTTCCTTTCACAAACCACCACCATCCCACAACAAATCCTTTTCCCTAATTCCATTTCAATTCATTCATTTTTCGAAAATGGCTCTAAACAAATTAAGCGTCGACAAATTGGACCTCACAGGAAAAAAAGTTCTCATTCGGTAAACACATTCAGTCAAAAATATTTCAACTTTATTCTTTAGTCAAAGACGAAAATAATTTCTGATTTATTTTTGTGTTTAATTTGCAGGGTGGATTTCAATGTTCCTCTGAAGGGGAGTGTGATCACCAACAACCAGAGGATCGTGGCCGCTTTGCAGACGATAAAGTTCACATTGGAAAAAGGAAAGGTGACGATTTTGATGTCTCATTTGGGGAGACCAGACGGAAGTGTAAACGACAAGTACACGTTGAAACCTGTTGCCGAAGAACTGAAGAAATTGTTGGCCAGAGACGTGATTTTCTTGAACGACTGCGTAGGGGCGGAAGTGGAAGCTGCCTGTGCCAACGCCAAACAAGGAGACTTGATCCTCCTCGAAAACCTCCGCTTCCACCTCGAAGAAGAAGGCAAAGGAATCGTCAACGGAGAAAAGGCAACAAATCTTTTTCTTATTTCTCCCTCTTTCACTTTTAATTCATTTTTTTTAACTTATTTGTACAGGCGAAAGCTTCTGCCGAGAACGTCAAGAAATTCCGTGAGTCTCTTCGTTCGTTGGGAGATGTTTACGTCAACGACGCTTTTGGAACGGCGCACAGGGCACACAGCTCCATGTTGGGCGAAGGATTTGATCAAAGAGCTTCCGGCTTTCTGCTTAAAAAAGAATTGCAATATTTTGCTAAAGCACTCGACAACCCCGAAAGGTAAAAAAATGAAAAATAACCTCGGGAAGATTCAGATGAAAATGAAAATAATTTTTTGTTTGCAGACCATTTTTGGCAATTTTGGGGGGAGCTAAAGTTGCTGATAAGATTCAGCTGATTGAGAATCTCTTGGACAAAGTGGATGAAATGATCATCGGAGGAGGAATGGCCTTCACTTTTCTCAAAGTTCTCAACGGAATGGAGGTCGAGTCCTTTTCACTTCTTTTTTAATTCAAAGTTTTAATTGTAATTAATTAATTTTGTGTTTGTAGATTGGAGGGAGTTTGTACGACGAAGAGGGCGCCAAGATTGTCAAGAATTTGATGGAGAAGGCTGAGAGTAAAAAAGTGAAAATTTATTTGCCGGTGGACGTCGTGACGGGAAACAAATTTGCGGAAGACGCAGAGGTTGGGGCAGCTACGGTCGAGTCAGGCATTCCTGTTGGCTGGATGGGTCTTGACATTGGACCAAAAACAATCGACATTTTGAAACCCGCAGTCGCCAACGCAAAAGTCATCGTCTGGAACGGGTACATTTTTTTTCACCCAATAACAATTTTTCAAAATTGAGCAAGAGATTTAATTTAATTTTAATTTGATTTCAGACCAATGGGAGTGTTTGAATTCGACAGTTTTTCAAAGGGAACCAAGTCACTGATGGACAGCGTGGTTGCTGCGACACAAGCAGGAAGTGTGACCATCATCGGTGGAGGCGACACGGCCACTTGCTGCGCCAAGTGGGACACTGAAGATAAAGTTAGTCACGTCAGCACCGGCGGTGGGGCAAGTCTAGAACTTCTAGAAGGTAAAAACTAAATTTATTTTTCTTCCTCTTTTCTTTTTATAAAGAGAAAAAAGTTGTCATAGACATATCATAAATTGGTAAAACATGTTTAATTTGTGTATTGCAGGAAAAGTTCTTCCAGGAGTAGCCGCTTTGACTGATGCATAAAAAACCACAGCACTTGTTGAAAAATAATTTACACAAGTTTTATTTTAGTGTTGTTGTTATAGCAAAGTAATTTTATTATTACTTGAATGATATTAGACTGGAAAAGAATTATTGTGAAAATGCCATTCATTAATTAATAACAAGAAGAATTGTTATGACAATTAAAAATTGTTGTGCTAGTTCAAATAAAATTTATTCTCAAAACACCTTTACAAATATTATCAACAAATACTTTAATCACATACATAATAAATTAACTATGGATTCATACATGGAAAATGAATGTAGGAAATGCATATAGAATTTATTGTAGATTAAAAAAGAAACAAAGCGATTTGCGAGTGACTGCTTCGTTCCACTCGGCCACTTTGACATTGAACTGAAAGTGGATGTTGAGCCGATAAAGAATTGGACTTGTTGGTGCTGTAATTCCTCTGCTTCTGTGTACCACTCGTGCTCCGCAGACCGTGGGAATTCCGCCTTGAACGAGAATAAAATAGTCAAGTACCACACAAATGTAAACACAACCATCAGTAAACATCAAACAACAAAGTACCAGGGAGGGGGGTGGCATTTGGGACGTACACGTCTAAAATTTATCTTCAAAAAAAATTTGAATTTTTTACATACGCACTTTTTGTGCTGTGCATTTAGAGCGTGCCCCCTCCCCCAAAGGGAAATCTTGGGTACGCCCTTGGATCCATGCATTGCGTTCATGGGGGAATCACTTTTTGCTATACTGGTAGAATAAAATGTATAAAGAATAGTAGAATAATTAAATTTATCCAAATTCACGAAGCGGTTCATCCTTTTGCTAATTTGGTAATTTTAACGTGATTTGCGATTCCAGAGGAAGATTCCTGTTCGTGAGATGAAACAACATTCCATTTATCTAAATGGAATGTTGTTGTTGTGGTTTGAACATAAAGTAAATTTTATATAACGGAATTTTAATGGTTCATTTTACTTTCCACCTTTGTTGCATTTGTTTGTATTTATTTGCTGAAAACAAGTTTTTCTGCTTCTCCAGAATTTCTCGCTGATGGATTCCACCGTTATTGCCATGACGTAAGAAATTACAGGGGTTTCCTTGTAAATCTTACGTAAACAACAGTGCACGTAACCATATGTTACGTAAAAATAAACAAACGCTATTCAAAAAAAGAAATAATTAATTCCCGCAGACTTGATTTGTGCTTTGCGGAGTATTACGTTGCATTAGATAATTGTTATGAAATTGATCTTCCTTGTTCTACAAACAGCTTTTGGTGTGAATCACTTTGCATTGCCATAACAATAACAGATGAACGTGACGTGATACACATTCGTGTTCCTTATCTCTTACAACATAAACCTCTTACCGCATAAATATTCTTTCTTTGTCAAAAAAAACGAATTGGATAATCCTCGGCTATATATAAAGGCGCCTTTGCAAAATGCAGTCTCCTCTCTCAGTCACCCGCAACCTTCACGCAACATTCTTCACGCAAATCTTACACCTCCCAATCAATCCATCCACAATTTCAATCCAAAATAATAATTCCAGTTACAATTCTGCCAGCAATAATTCTGTTCATCCACATATAATAATAAGCCGCCATCATGAGACTGATTTGGGTAAAAAGACTTTTCATTTATTCCTTAACTTTAAAATTAAATAAATCTACACTACGCAATTCAGTTTCATTTATTTTAGCCAAAAAATAATTGTCACATTTAATAAACATTAACAATCAAGGTAACTAAAGATTAGATAACCTACGATGCGAGATATTAATATATTATATAATATATTTTTATTATAATCTTGAATCCACTAAATAATTATGTATATCCGACTTGCAGTATAATATTCACAATATTAATTAAAGTCCTGCAATATATTTTACAAATTTTGAGAATAATTTGAAAGGAAAAAGGAATATTTTTTAAAGATATTAAATCATATTTAAATTTAAAAAATTTTGAGGATAAAATTTGATAAGGAAAAAGGAAGCGACTTTGATTTTGAATAATTTTGGCAGATTTTAGCGTTGGGGACGTGTTGGTTGGGGGTAACGTTTGGGGGAGTGGTTGATTGGACTCAAAGCAAAGAGGACGAAGCGCTTTACCTTTACCAGCAATATTGTGCGGGTGGTAAGGACAAGGGCAGTAACGGTGGGATTCATTGGTACTGCAAGCGACCCAAGTACACGGCCCCTCCGATCGACTACCACCACAAACACACGATTCCTACAAAGTACGAACACTCGAAGCAAATCGTTTTCATCGAGACTCCTTCTCGCACTTACAAGCACCACGTGCGTGTGAACGGGGAAGCGGAATTCAACCACGACACAAACATCTACGTCGTTCCTGGCAAGGACAATCACTACGTTGACATTCAGGCAGACATTCGCACACGAGAAGGACACGAAGGAAAACCACGCACCTTGTTCCTCAAAAATAACCCCAACAACCACAACGACGATGAATACGGCAGTCAACCAAGTCCCCTCCCCGGATACTTTCCAACGAGACAACCATCTTATTCTGAAGAAGTCGACCCCAATCCCTACCCTGTCCCAGTCGGAAATAGCTATGGCAGCAGACGTCACCGCAGAAGATTGCACCGCAAAAGAGAACAAAGACAACAAGAGGAACAACAACCGGAAGAAGTTCCTCTCCAACAATCAGAATCGCAAATTCTCAAAAGTTTCTCAGGATTCCAAGACTTTACAGAATCGCAAACTTAATACATGAGTCGGCAGACCTTTCGTCCACAGATAGAGACAGACAATCTAAAAGCATACAGTAGCTTCGCTGCTGAATAATGAAAAGTATGAATGATGGTCGAAATAGCAGAATTAATTCATTTTAATTTTTGGATAAAAAATATTTTTCATTTTTACATTCGTTTTATGCCAATATTTATATGCAATTTTTAAGGAATGTGATTTTGTAACGAAAAGAGAAATAGAATAAAGTGAGACAGATTTAAATAATGAACACGTCACTTGAACAATGAAATGCTTTAACATTGAAAGGAAGGCAAAGAGGAGTTTTCTTTGTGACAATGAAACGAGCGCTGAGAATTTTCCAACGGTCACTCTCACTGTAAATCATTCATATAGAAATATCTATTCATTCTTCTTCTTTGCATACAACAAAATTTGTTCAGAAAATGTGTAATTGCTTGTCACTGAAGGCTTTTGCTTTGTTCTAATTATTACATTATGAGAATGAGGATTAATTAAACGTACCTGAAATAAATGTTATGAAACATAGCAGGAGTGTTTTTGCCTAACGCATGGTATAATAGGAATATGTGCAAAATGTTTTACAATGTGTTACAGAAAATACAAGATTTTAGCAGAGTGTGCAATATTGCAAAATCGCACAGAACCTTACATGAAGAATTATTTTATTGTTTCAACAACTCTCTGCTGTATTATTTTTACAGAATTACAAGAAAAGACAGAGAAGTAGTTTGACTTTTAATTTAACCCTCAACTTTAATTTCGTCTTATGACAATGGAGAGCCATGGTGAGTACTAGGAGGAGGATTTTCAGCCACGGAAGACCATGAGATGCTTTTTGCAGACGCATTTCCTCTCTTCAACACTTCTCCTCCCATTACAACTACAAAGAGTGGCAGTAATTACTTGCATGGAAATCTTTAGCTTAGTCTCTCAGTCGCCTTTGCACCAAACATTCCGTTGTCACGTTTGTTCCACTAAAATTTCATTTTAATCTTCAACAGAAATAAATGTGACCTGCCAAAGATTTTCAACCTTCTTTCTCACTCTCTACCTTTTCATCCCGTATAATTGCAATTCATCATGATTCTCAAATTCATCATGGTGAGATTATTTCCTAATTACTCATTAACACCTACTTCATTTCATTCAATTCAATCAACGTTCCAAGTAAAATTATCAACGAACCAAATAATTTTTTTCAAGTTTTGACGATTATGGCACACGAAATCGTATTTGTTTTCCCATTTCATTTTTCATGATTCTGAACAACGCGTAACTAGGATTGTCATTTTTTGGTGGGACATAAATGGTTTGGGGGGATGCAAAAAGTGTAAAAAATCGGTTATTTGAGCAGTTGATACCTTTTGTATTGTTGGCAACAATAAGGTCACAAACTTTGGTTGCCGTTTTAACGATTTAACTCATATTGGTTTTGATACCAAATTTTTTTGCTAGTTTGAATCCAAATTAATAAGAACACGGTATATAATAATTCGTTTGTTTACATAGGAATACGATACCATTTGCTGAGATTTGTGTCTATAGGGGTGATTAGTGATTAGTGTTTAACCTTTTGCAGAAATTGAATGAGTGAATTTATTGGATTTTATATTTGGGTTGCAAAGTGTTATTTGCGCCATGCCCTGCTCAAATCGAATTAGCATTTATCTATTCTACAGTATAATTTGCAGGAGGATGTGTATCTGTCTGTGTCCAACATTGCCCCAAGCCTCGTCCATAATAATCATTTATTAATTAATAAATAAACGGTTGTAAGGTGAAGAAAAGTTCATTGCAATATAGAGGCATCTTGCATTGCCCCTAAAACCAAATAAACACCAGGAAACGAAATACCCAAAACCCATGGATTGCGGGTTTTTTGCTATGTTAGTGGGTTTTACTGGGTTTCTCCTGCTTTTTAGATACAGCTATGCAAACTCCGATGGGTTTTTGCTCCACAATGTCTAGAATTGTCAAAAACCCACTTGAAAAACCCATCGATTTTACGGGTTTTTCGTTCCCTGATAAAAACAAAGTGGATACTCAGGAAACCATGGCAATATTTTTCCATAGCAGATTTCCTCTCAATTACAGAGACGAATGTTGCCCATTTTATTTGTATAACAAGAGAGAAATTTTTTAGATTCATTCACATGTCAATTCCGCATTTGTGTCCAATTCGACCCAAACAAATTTTAGAAATATTTAAAATAAAATAAATTTTAAAAATATGAAACGACAATAAGATTGATTTAATTTTTGTTCAGTTGTTGGTTGTGTTTGGTTTGGCTTTGGGGAAGATGCAAGTGGACCAAGTGGAGGCGGAAGCGATTCGTTTGCGTCTTCGAGGAGCATCGCAGAGTGAGCAAGGCTTGGAAGGCGAGTCGATGTGGTACTGCAAAAGAATGCGAGAACCGGAAGAGACGTACGGTCAATCTGCGAACAACGTTTACTTTGTGCAGCCACATTCGAAGAAATACAAACACGAAGTGACGATTGACACAGCTCGGGATTTGAATCCGAACACGACCATCTACGTCCTCCCTTCCAAAAACGAACACGAAATTGAACTTCACACGGCCGAAAATGGCGCCGCCATCCCCAAACCAAACTTCTTCTTCCTCAAAAATCATCCTTCGGAAATTAACAAATCTTCTTCTTCCTCAACCGTCACCATCGCTTCAACCGCCACGGAATACAACAACAGTCCTCCCGTTCCTCCTGCCCGCATTCATCCGCACTATCGAAATGGAGGAACAGTCACCAGACGAAGAGACAGGAGAAGTCTTCCAAAATCAAAAAAATATTTTTAATCATCATTAAATTAATTTTCAAAATTAAATTAAATTTACAATTAATTAGTTAAGGTATTAATAAGCGACATTAAGATTCCTCTAGTCAATCTTCATTTTAACTAATTTATTTTTCAGTTCTAAAAAATTCTGTTTTTGTATCATCTTTTTTAATAAAATAGACTGTCTTTTAAAGATTACCATATGTCTGTATTTGTTACATTAAATTATTTTGCTCAGTTCAATGGAAATTGAAACTGACGTTGCTTGCATTGCATTGAGGTAAGGATGAAGAGATAAGAACGCAATAAAGTGGTGAAAATTATTTGCTCAAAATGAAGAGATAGCATCGGATTTGCTCTGCCATGATAAGCCAAATTCTAGTGTCATTATCACGGCAAGTTTTATATTTGTCCACTAACCCGTGTTTAGACGTCCATTGTATATTGGACAAAATGGACAATATAAAGAAAACATAACAATTAACATTTTAATGTTTTGTGGTTATAAATTAATTTCTTAAACAAACCTTTATTAAACAGACAAAAATGAACCTTGGTACAAGATATTCATTTACCATTTGGCACTAAGCGTTAAAACCAAATGCAAGGCTTTTGGTTTTAAACATTTTCGGAACTCGAATTTTGACGTTTTGGAGACTTACAACCCCCCCCCC
>JABASD010005142.1:0-13217 GCA_019776165.1 Pogonognathellus flavescens | reverse complement strand
TTTCGGTAAATACCGGTATTGGAGAAAGCAAAACCGGTATTCGGTATTCGGTAGTACCGGTATATACCGGTATTGAAATACCGGTATTGCATACCCTAGTAGGTATTATGACTTATGTTAATTTGTGAATATTTCAATGAAGTACCTCCAGTGCATAATAATCTGGTGTATAAAATATTTCATGTCCCTCATCGTTGTTTCTTGAAGATGGATGAATTACTTTTCCAGCTGCACGGTTCATTTGAAGGTTATACTGGCAGAACAGGAGTCATTGCATTAAAACCAAATAGGAAAATAATATTTAATTTTGAAATGAGTTTTTTCGTACAATGACTCAACAATGTTCTGAGGAATTGTAATGTGTTGTGTTTGTGTTGCTATCTGCTTCATAATTTTGTGGCACGACGACTCTAGTCCAGCAGAGCAATGCAGCGGTCCATGAAAAACATTTTCAGATGCGTACTCAACTCACCATGGAATACCATCAACCAAATAAATGTCTTTACCCTCACTCTCTTATGATATACGTGCAAGATCAATACATGCTCACTTTATATTACTATTTGTGTACGTATAATAGGCAGGGCAGTTTTTTGCATGAAATGTTTCTGAGCATAGAGTTGCAGTAAGTTGTGTACCTTCAGACAACGACGGGTTATTGCTAATAGTAGCGAACAAAGACTTGCTTCTAATTCTCGGTGATGAACAAGAAAAACTCTTACTTACATTTAGTTTCGCAAGTTGCGTTTTTCCCAGCCTTTGTGAAGTTTGGCATTCAATTATTCAAGGTACTTATTAGACTTTTCTTTTATGTTTTCATGCAACAAGAAAAAAGTAAATGCATTAAGAGTAAAAAAGAACTTGCATCAAATTCCCAAAATAGACTGTATTTCCCACAACCCTTCTTTCTTACTTAATATCAACATTTTGCAAACAAAATTTGTACTTGTATTTTAAAGGTCAATTGCAGTACATCTTTAAAAGCTCTATAAAACTTGCTTTAACACTTTTGAATATTAACAATTATAATTACTCAGAAAAATGTCCAATACTAATTATTTTAGATTGCTAGTACCTAAATAAATTCATTATGTCAACAAAAAAGAGTTTTATGAATAATTAGAAGGAATAATGAAAATAAACTAGGCAATTCAATTCACATCAATTGAGAAATAATTTTAAGATGCATATAGTTTGAAACATCAATAGTTAACATATTATTATAGTTATTTAATACAGAGTCTTATAGTAATGGCTTTTTTAGTACTAGTAGAGTAGGCAAACTATATCTATTTTACATCCAACTTTTTTCAATACAATTAATTGACACACAATTTGTATTCTTTCGTTGTAAGTCAGTTACAGGAACTAATTAATGTCATTCATGGCCAATAAACTCGGCCGTACACTACGCCAAGTTGTGTAAGTCGCTAGTAAATATGTTTAAGTGTAAGATTACAATTAGTTAATTATAACTACCATATAAGTGTAAACATAATGTATCTGTACATGTACATTTTCATTCTTACAGCCAAATAAAATTTTATCATTCTTTAGCAAGGGCGTATCTAAGACTCCTAAATGGATGGGGCTCGAGAGGTTTTGGAGGTGCTAAAAGGCAAAAAAGATGCAATTTTCGCGGCTTTCGGATGCAAATTTTTGTCAAACAACCTCGCTTTCAGGAATCTGGGGGGGCTCAAGCTGGAGCTGGGTGAGATACGCCCTTGAACTTAAGGAATAAAAGTAATTATAAATTTGTATTATAAAAGCATGGGTTACGAAAAATATTATCTACATTTGTCCTTAATGGTCGTATAGGTATGCAATGCATGTCATATAATAATGTTTATTTGTGTTTGTATTTATGTAAAAGGATAAAGGCACAGTGCAGGTAATCAAAAAGTATTTTCTGAGAGAGCCTATAGCGTGCATTCAATTTCTAAACATGAGTTTCTGGTACAATAATGATTTGTGTAGAAGAGTCATTTCTTGTCACAAAGTGTGTAGCAGTCGTCTGCCCTAAAGATGGCGAAGAATTAGGTCCAGACTCTTCGTTGCGAATATGACTCGTACTTCCCATCAAAGCTTTTTTCAGCCCTCCACCTCCCAATCCTCCTCCACCAATTATCAACGATTGATGTTGCTTATTAGAAGAAACTGCAAGATTTCTTGGGAGAGTGGAATTCCCATGTCGAATCTGGAAAGGAATGTGATTCCCCGAGTTGCCACTGTTCATCAGCATTTGTCCTCGAAACTGATTTACATCATTGTTATGATGATGAAATCCTTGCATTTCGTCACTCAAACCATAAGCCGAAGAATCTTCATTTAGTTGTCCGCCACTTGCAACTGAGCCATAGTATGCAGAATCCATATCTGAAGATAACTGGGCTGAGGAATAAATTCCGTCCGAATATTCTCCTTGTGATCCCGTATTTCTTCCATGACTACTCTTACTGAAAGTTACATGTCTCGTTGAAGGCTTTTTCAATCTTGCTGGAAAAGAGCATCCTTTGTTATTTGTATAATCTTTGTAAAATGAGCTGAGTCTTCTGCGCAATTGTTGTCCTCCAGAACGATTTTTTTGGGTTCTCTTCACACTTCGTACAGTCCGCCTGCTTTTTCCATAAATTCCGTCAGAATCTTCTGTTGTTTCTAATGAATCAACAGAAATATCGTCATTTCCATCGTTTTGAGCCCCTCTGCTGGAACTTGAACGTTGTTTCTTTTCTCTGAGGGTTGGTGGGGCGCTGGTTGGCCTCTTCTTCTTGTCCTTTTTGTTGCAGCAATACACAATGTATACTCCATCCCTTTTCTTCCCCTCTGGGGATTCCGAACCTGACGTTGAAGTATTATCGTGTTCTCCAATCACTTCGTATTCAGAAGGTCCTTCGGATTTTCCATCTGAAGTATTGCTCCTCAACTGCTGGAGAAGTTTGGCAACCTCAGATAACTCAGACTTTGTTCCTATTACCGAAGAATCTTTATTCGAAGAACTCTTCGGTGGTAATGGTAATGGTGGTTTCCCTTCACTTTTACGAATGATGTCCTGATGAAAAGAAGGTGATCTTCCCGTCATGGTGGAATGCTTGCCATTATTATTGTTATTTGCATCTTCCCCGGAAGAACACTGAGGTGGTGGAGGCAATGCCAGCGCGAAGGAGGGTTGAAAATTTCCTCTGTTATCCATGGAAGACTTTTTTCCTTTGCTGACGAAAGAATAAAGTCCCAGCACGATTCCACATAGAAGCACTGCTATAAAACCGCCACCGAAGCCAGAGATAGCCATTTTATCGCTACAACTCATTTGATATTTCACACCTGCTGTTGAGGAGAATGAATGTTCGCTTTTATTTTGGTATTCGAAAGGAAAATCTTCTTCTGTTAGTGAAGAAGGGTGATCTTTGAGACCTACGACTCTTAAAGCCATTTTTGAACTCCAATCATGTACAATTGCGCTTGCATTGTTGACCTCTGTAGGGGAGGGTGAACGTCGGTGACGGCGAACATTCGAGCCTGACAGATCGCAGTCATTCTAAAATTAATATAATGATCAGAACAATTTTCATTTAACACTATAAATATTGCTCTCTACTAATAAGGTTGTTGCAACATTGTGTAATATTTCACTTACAGGCAAACAGTCAATCCGTTCCTGACAAGCCTGCACTTTAGCAGTGACAATTAAAGGTTCGTTTGCTCTTTGACCTCGGAAAAGGAAAGCTTTGAAGGCAAAGTGATGCAACAGTTCATTTTTTGGATCTCTCAGTGGATGGGAATCTGCGATCACCTATGTAAATAATCATCCCGTGTAAAATTCATGATGTGGAACAAGAAATCATTTCGGGACATTTTTGAAGAAATGTAAAGTAAATATTAATTAATGCTCACTCACTCTGTATTCATTGTTTCTGCACCCTCGGCCGTCTACTAAAGTAATTACTTCAGAAGCATCGTTTGGGTCCAAGTTGTCCACGTTATGTGAATAATTATCTCTCATACGCCACACTTTCACATCCGTCAATTTAGAATGATTCCAGCCTAGAGCAAAACACATAATATTATATTATATAACAACAACAACAACCTCGCAGAATAAAATTCTATTTATACGCATCCATTGTATCATCTTTTTACCTAATTAAGGTTGCTCTGTCTGTAACACAAACAATAGGCTACACCTAATGCACCTACTACCTATTTGTTATTTTCTGTGAAATACTTTAGTGCGTGCATGAATATAAATAAGAAGTTTACAATGGGTGCTTATATTTTACATAAGAGATGAGGATGAACATGAATAGCTTGTTCACTCATAATAACGATAATAATGCAGACAAAGATAATAAAGTACAAATGCCTGCGGTAGAAATCCATGTAGCAATAAATATTTATTGCATTTACGGCTGGCTGTCTCGAGTCTGAACTGGTTGTACGATATTCTAAATCTGATTCTGTACAATAAAATGATAGTATTATTGTTATGATGAAGACAGAGCCATAGTATTAGTGAAATATAAGCGCGGAGAAGGGATTAAGAAAATAAGTTTACTCAGGTACGGTACGCACGCCACAACCGAGTAAAATAATACGAACTGACTATGAGACACAAGTGAAAGTTTTCATTAAGTCCATCCATCACCACATTACAAGGCACAGTCAGCCAAATCACGATCACAAACAGATCCAAGTGAACAGAAGCAGTTTACCTTAACTTGAAATCTTAACTTGGATAAAAGGTGAAGAGGATAAAGAGATTGCTCTGCTGATATAAATTTACGGCAGCCTCATTTCAATCTTCGATTACAGAAACTTTCCTATCTATTTCGGTAGTTCATTACACAATCCACTTTTATTATCATCACGTAAACTCTGCTCTTTCAGCGAAAATAACTTTTTGCGGTTAGAAAACAAATTGTCAATAGCTTCGTGGAGTTTACTGTCTAGTTCACCAGCAAAGTGTGGGACTCTTAGAAATTGTGTTTCCCTGCACTGCCTGCACCATTCTGGTGACCTAATATTAAAATCTTCGAAAGCAGGATTTACCATAAACCTACTTCGATGACCAAATAAACTTAAAGTAAACAAATGATTTTATTGACATGAATAAATCTGCCAGTGCAATAACCATATTGACATTTCTCACCGTTTCCACCGCGAACGACACTTCTGAGTTGCAAAGTCTCTCCCAATTGGACCACTCCGCCAGATATGACCCTCTTAGTGTACATGCCGTTTTTAGTCCCAGGATTTTGTCTGAACACACCAACTTCGGCAGCAAAGTCTTGGAGACCTCCTTCGACAGTCGAAGAAGAACGACGATTGTCCCTGGAATTTTTTCTAGGAGTTAATTTTTATATTCATGTTCAGAATTCATGAGAATACCATCATGATATACAATTCCACATAATTTTGCAATGCATATCAAAATCATCCAATAACATGATTATCCTACAGTACCTCGCCCTTTCTTATAGGGAAATATTTAGTGGAACCCATTTAAATATTAGAAAGGTGCTTACAAAGTATCTCCAGCAAAGCTGATTGATTTCGTATCGGAAATTGTGGACTTTTGTGGAATACATTTGATGGTAGTAACTTCATCGTCTGCCAAAGCCAATGTAGGAACCCGAGGGAAAACCATTGTAAGACACATTGCCTATAGAATTGGAAAGAAATCTTCATTATAATTTAGATCTTTTTGGAATTCGCCATAATATTATGAAACGAGTCATATTTACATTTGATTAATAAATGTGCAATTACAGCATTTTGTTATTTTACCCACAATAATTTTAGACCTGAAAAGAAGAGAAAGAAAATGGGTTGATAAACTATTTCCGTCATTTACCCTTCATGAACTCCCATAGAACTTTAAGTAAGCGTATCATTTCGACCACACTTCAATTCAAGAAACCCAAATAAAATAAATCTTTGTTGGAAGATGATAGCATTGTTCCAATTGTTCGTTTACACCTTGATGGGCCATAATATTATTGTGGGTATTATTGTTACTGCAGGACAAATGCAAATAAATGCGGCTGATTGTGAATGAAGCAAAAGCCTTTATTTATTAGTTAGTTGTTAGCTCTGGGCGTTGAAAAGGCTGCTGCTTTTGTGAGTTTAGTTTGATAGTTTTCTTTTCTTACGTCGCCACAAGGCTCCACACCACAGCCTTTTAAGTCCGTCACGGACATATGATATGAATTAGAAGGCTCTCCGTCTACGTCCACTCTTTCCATGCGACACTCTTTCGAAGACAGTGGGTCTTGAGGTCGATCTCTTATGTAGGGTAGGTGAAATCCTCGCTTCAAATGGATCGTCGTTCCGAAATATTCTTTGTCGCGCTTCTTGAAACATTTTATATCCGAAAACTCAAAATCTAATCAATGAAATACACAAATTGAATTACACTATCGAAAAAATGACTAAACCCTCCAACTTGCAATAAATATTCATTTTCATGCTTTATATATGTAAGACGTGGGTAATGCATTAAAGTCTATGATGGTGTACCTGTGATAACATCTGGGTCCAATGGCAAATCTGCTTCATTGCTACGAACAAACGTATCCTCTTCTTTACGGATAGGCAATTCTCTCAGTTTATCTCGCATTTTCAATTTTGGCATTTGTGTGGATGATAATACTGGGAAATTTCTTATTCTTGTGGAGGGAGAGGGAGCTCTTACGGTAGGAGATGCTGCCGGAGGTCGGTTTCTTGTAGAACTCATCAACGATCTTGAACTGAATAGATTTGAACGTACTCCCTGATCTGGAGGAGATGGTGGTAAAACTCCGGAGTCTGGGGGTGATGGAGGTAATTCTCCACCTCCACCCGTTCCACCACCACCAATAATTGGCACAACTGTACCTGAAGTTACTGGAGGCACAAAGGTGGTCGGTGGTCCGACAATATTTGGGTCCATTGTTGTTGTCACGTCAGGAGCCGGGGAGGGTGGCAATGGCACGACAATGGGTGGAACTGCAGTTGTGGTTGTTCCGGCTGGGAATGGTTTATAATATCCCCCAACCGTCGGTCTTAGTGTGTAACCTCCCGAAACTGGAGGACCGATCGGTCTCCCCGTAACAACGTATGCGGGTTGCGGAGATTTTACAACTACGTTGAAGTATGTACCTCCACTTGGAATCATTTCATTTTCTTCGTCATTTTCTTCTCCGCTTTCGGAGTTGTATGATTCAAAGTTTTGATTTGCAGATTTCACTACAGAACTCAGCAGCGATGACTGCCTAGTTCCCACAGCCCCTGCTTCAATAATTTCAACCCGTCGTCCTGAAGAAGATACAGGATCCAGTTTTTTCATCGAAGGCATCTGAAATCTTCGCACATTTCCATCCGATTCCGCGTTTGCACTTCGTTTCTCCGTGTCCTTTCCACAAATAAATGGCACAAACACCCATAAAACAAAACAAACCCACAAAATCTTGAATTTCGCAGGAGGATGCATTTTAACCGAGTTTAGTTAATCGCAATTTAAATCCCCTGATTTATATTAAGAGCACATATTATCCGAAATAATATTGTGATTTTAAGTTGCACTTTTATGCGAATTTTGAATTATTGTAATTCTTAGCTGCTGAAAGAGCAGTGACAATTTTGAAAATGTAGAAAAATGGTTGTTTAGAACTGAATTTGCAGGATTTGCATATGAAAATTGTGCAATGGGATGCTAACGGGTCAGACGGATGATGACTACTGCCTTAGAGAGCAAGTCCGGTTTGAAAAGACATCTTTATCAGTAGTATGACCAACCTTGAGTGGATATGATACAGAGACCGCTTCATGACCCAATAATACGAAAAGGAATTATTGCTCCGACGAAGACCGAAGAAGATGCCTACCTGAGAGTACATCACATACATGCATCACACAGAACATATTCTTCTAATGCTTTGTACACGAAGTACAGCACTAATACAACTCAGTACAAAATATACTGCTCAATCAGGGCGCATTCAACCATCGCATTTATATTCATAATATTGAATATTTCACGTATATTGAAGGCGAAGAGTAACATGTAAGAGATATAATGCTTGAGTGGCTTTGGATGACAAAGAGAAGTCAAAACCTGTTAATATGCAGTGGAAGCACACTTTTAAAATCAAAGGGTTGCTCTCTTAACTCTTTCTTAAGTGATTCTGTGTGTCAGTGTGTTTAGTAAACCAAATAGGTGACAGGATTAGAATTTCAAGATACACACCGCTATAATACATCACCTACAACTATTACCCCCAACATACAACCATAAACGTTATGCAGCACTGTTTATTTAATCCAATTCAACTTACGTATTCTGCTGCCAAATTACATGCACAAGCCATGACTCCATAATGTGTCACAGACATAACACACTTGTAATTTTGACACTCATTTGTTTGTATACTTGCCTATAGGCAAAGAAACCGACTAGTCTTTCTCATCGGGACAAAAAACGTTGGAAGAGTCACGTAACATTTAGAAAACAGTTTAAGCAGGTACTTAGGTTTCTTATCAATTTAATTGGCTGCAAAGCATTTACAAAACTAAACAATTAAGCACTGCAGCTATTTATTTTTCTTGTCTTGTCTGTTTATTTGTGAATCTGAATTAGTATGTGTGTGCATATAGGAATCATAGAATCATACTCATATCATGGTTAAAATAAGGTCAGTGACAGTGATTGGCGAATTCTAATGAAGTGATCGAAATGGATGCACGATGCACGTAAGTGGAGTGCAGATTTATATTATTGAGTTGGTTGGTAAATAAAATACGTTACTTCTGTATTCTCTGTACTGTATATACCTAGTATAAATAAGTACAAAACGGTGATAAATATTGGTTGTATTTACATTTGATTTACCTACACTGTAGGCAGATAAACAGTAACGATATTTTATAATGCCCTATAGGAGACTCTATGCCATAATGATCGAGTCTACTAAAGTCTATATGTAAAAGTAAAATTCTTTACACCCTTACTACTACCACCAACTAAGATCGAAATTGAAAGTGAGTGTCAAAGGAAAATAAGGGACCCCAACAATTCTGGGACTCCTATTCGTCAACATGTAACTGTAACAGTATACCTATAGGTACTCTAAGTAGGTACTTCATATTCTTGGTATTGTTATTTTGGTTTCTTCTGTTTACTTAGCATTTATTGTTTCACTTTCAAAACTGCTTACGATTACAGGTGAGATTTACGCTGCGCGCTGCTTGTTCGAAATGATACATTGGATTTATTTATTGACATAAACGATTTTTATACCAGATATTTAAAATCTTTATGTCAAAAGCCTTTCAATTAGCTCTAAGAGGTTAATTGTACTCTGTATATCAAATCCTATACGCTATATGCGCGGATCATCAAAGTATTACTACGAAAATGTTCTTTTATTAAAAATCTCAGATCACTTGCATTGTATGAAACTTCATCTTTTCATTAAAAATATTCATGGAAAATATGCATTGATTTATGAATTTTAAGTATTCATTTACTTTAATACTTAACAGTTAAATGCTTTACCTAACCCATCAAACTAGACAAGTGCTAGTATTACACTCGTTGCAAAGGCAATAAAATGTTCCGAGTAGCATATTTAACGTAATTTACTATACCTCTGCAATTCCATCCTGGCAATTCAGGCGATAAGCAAACCAAAAACTGATAGTGAGAGTAGTAAAAGAAAATATTTCAACCAAATGCACAATTCACTTCTTGGTGGCATTTCATTGACTAGTACTCATTGCATGTAAGAAAAATAGTCATTGAGGAGTATGAGGAGCGATCGGTATGTCGGCGTCTTCGGTAAATCAACCAAGACTTGGTTATTAAATCTCTAGAGTATAATTCCACTTCAACAGGAGATACTTTAAGAATATTATGCTTCAAAAACTCACACATCGAACGATTTATCATAATTTAAGCTGTGAATGCAAAGGTGACATTTGAAGGAAACAAATCCAAAAATGTTTGATAGCTTCATTTAAGAACTGAATTATAAATAGGAAACAAACAAACTTCACATCTGCAGTTCAAGTATTATTTTTATCTTTCTGCTGTAAAATAAACAAAAAGATATACCTACATATAGAGGTTACACTAATACAACTAGACAAGGACCTCAATCTAAATATGGGTTCACTGAGATTCAGCCCCCTAGATTCCCGAAAAAGTGGATCAAAGTTGCAGCCTTAGCTATAACTAAAAGCTAAGGTTCAATGGCGTATTTAAGATTCGCAAATGGCAGAGGCTGGAGGGGTTTGGGGAGGTTTCACAGACAAAAAGGATTTTTTTTGCATTCGGCCGCAATTTTTTATGAAATTTAACCCTTTTTCGGAATCTGATTCAGAGGGGACCTCAAGCCTTGTAAGCTCATACGTAGATACGCCCTTGCCTAAGACTGGAATAATTTTTGTTTACCATAATAATGTTATATCTTTACAATTAATAACCTTTAGTTTTAGTAAATTTTGTTTGTTTGCTAAATAGAAAAACATTGTATAGGTAAATAAATATTAGAGGAAGACAAAGATAGAAAATAATACTTAAATTCCATGTGCCCTGAAGAAAGACTCTTTGAGTCTATCAAGAGGAAATCTTCATTAGTTAGCTTTTGTATAATTTATGACTCCCATTGTTCATCCCAATGGACGGCCATTTATGTAAGTAGCCAGAATTGACGTTTGGCAGGCGACCCCACAACTCAAAATAGATAATGCACTTCTTGATAAGATCAAGATAGTAGACGAAAGTGACTTTCAGTCTACTGAAGTACGGATACTCTACTCTATTCTATACTCTAACTGATGTTTAAAATACACAATTTGCATCATTATAAACAAGGCAACATGATGGTCGTAATTCAGGACCCGACTTTCAGAAATTCAAATTATTATAAGGGGGATAATCATGTTATTCATTTTGATACGAACAAAACAATCACTGTCAAATATACAAATATGATAGCCACTTCTGACTCAGTATTATAATAAACATATATTTTTAGTATGGAATAGTATGGAACAATAATTATGCAAGAAAAACGCTTTACTTAATGTGTGAATGTAAGAAAGTTCGCAGAAAAATAAATGCAGAATGACAAAAGCGAAACCTGCTTTAGAATCTATTGATTAAATGCACTTTACTGATAAAAATGATAAAATCATAGAAGAAAAATGTGTAAGAAGAAACATTCTTCATAATAATGTCTACAATAATTGTAAGAAACGTCACGGTGCAAATAAGCACCAATTGCTTCCTAAAATGATTATTGAGAGAGAGAGATTGAAGAAAAACATTTTTTTCTCAGCTGCATATGACCTTGCCAATTCGTTATACTAAAAGAAAACTATATTTTTGTATGTGAAGTAATATCTGACCAAAGTGCAGAAATTGTTCCACTGGGTGGGCTGTACAGAATTCTAAGCGTTTAGGGCCCACACAAACTCCAGCCTTACATTATTGTCAACAAGTGAAAGAAACTGTGTAAACAATCGTTTAAAGGGATTTTGATGTCCTATTACTCCTTTAGGTTTAAACTCCTTCCTCAGGTATTGACGTGTTAGAATGAAATGAAGTCAGGATGATTACTTGCACATTTCTTCCTTCTGCACTATACAAATACAATGTCATTTTCATTATTTACAATTCACACAGAATCTACGAATGTAAGTTGACAGCTTCTCTGTAGGACCCCATTTGGTGAATGTTGTGTTGCAAGGAAAGTTGGGGGACTATTCTGAATGTGGATGCTGCACTTGGATTGGAGAACGATCTATCATAAATTTTATCTTGGGTCGTGTCTAAATGTCCCATAGAGACTTCAATTGTTTCCCTTTCATTCTAAGTAAAATCAACACAGGTGTAGACATGGAGTTAGAATAAAAGCATTTACGACTACTAGGCCTTCCGTGCATCTTTTAGCGTGGCCATCCCTGTCAGCATCCATCCTATTTTTAAAATACATAATTCGGTGGCTTCTGTAGAAAATATCAGTAAAAACAAAAATAACCAAAAACTTGCTATTCACCTTGTAGTAATCTCAAACTCTCAAAAACTCTTTCCACAGCAATGCTATTTCATTTCATAAATGATAGATTGCCATTTCACCGAGTAGCTAAGGTAGTGTGTAATTCTAATCTATCGGTTGCTTACAGACAGACTCCATCTCCTTCACACTCCGCAGTTTATCATTTCAAGGTTTTCTCTTTGCTTCCTCATGTAGATAAATGGGAGAAAGTTCTTCAAAAGAATTCAAAGAATTCTTAAAGTACTAACAATAAGTTCTAGCAACGCTTCCTATTTTGTTTTAGTCAACTTTTGTTGTTCTTACTTAAAAATATGTAGTAGGTAAAGTAAGTCTCTTTTTCCGCAGAAATTGGCAGTGTGAGTAGTGTAC
Organism: Pogonognathellus flavescens; assembly: GCA_019776165.1. Taxonomy (NCBI): domain Eukaryota; kingdom Metazoa; phylum Arthropoda; class Collembola; order Entomobryomorpha; family Tomoceridae; genus Pogonognathellus; species Pogonognathellus flavescens. Next base: position 810 of record JABASD010005142.1, on the reverse strand, counting down.
TTACTCTTGTATGACATTTTGAATTAATTTAAATTGTCCTGTTTGCAGCAAATTTGGTCAACATACTGCCGTATTACAGCCTTGTAATAACTTACTATGTATAACTTACACTAGTAAACTACCTAGCTAACTATACATCTTTACATACAATACAATTAAACTACTTTTCTAAATCTGCAAGTAATAAATATATACTACAAATTCACCCATTTTAAATGGTGCGTTGTTACTTCAGCGGCTTGTGGACATAGTGGACATTGCATTGCAAATCTGTACAAACTTTATATGTAAACAGCTTGTAGAAAATCTTTTTGCGTGTTTAATGAGCTATGATTTGTTGAATGCAAAACTTGTTGCAGGATCTCAAAGCGCTCTCTCGGAAAAAGTTATATGAAATCCTGTTATTCGGACAGTTTCACATTTTTCACAGAAATGAATTCTTTAGAACAGTAAAATAATTTTTTATGTAAAACTGTTATCCAAATAAAATCAGCTTGAAAATAATTGTCTCACTCATGAAAAAATCCAAACCAAAAAAGTTGGAAAATCAATGATTCGTATTAAACTTTCCCTGTTTGTAGAGTCAAGATAGCTGAGTATGCATAGTGAAATTAGTTTTACATAAAAGAATTATTTTACTGTTCTAAAAAATTTATTTCCGTGAAAAAGGTCAATCTATTCGAATAACAGGATTTCACAACATTTTTCCGCGAGAGCACTTTGAGATTTGAATAAACCATTTGCAACGGTGCAATAAAGTATCGTAAGGGTATTGTGAACTTCGACACAAAAACATTAACTGTGACACCA
>JABASD010005141.1:0-13218 GCA_019776165.1 Pogonognathellus flavescens | reverse complement strand
AACCTTCATTTCATATTATGTTTCCCATTTCATGAAAAGCTTAGTCATATCAAGATGTTATGCATGACTAATATAGTGGCAAGATCGATAAATGTTTGGTAAAAAATTCAGAACAATAGATTCTTGTTTAAGGCTTGAAGTATAGGGTCAAGTGATGTTGTAAGTTCGAATATCGGTCCATCGGCCGGATAGACCCATTGGCCGCTGACATATGCATCTGATTTGTAGGATTAATAGTAGAATGAATTGCTTTTTAAACTAATTGTGTTTTTGCCAAATTCCAATTCCTCACAAATAAAACCAGTTGAATCAGTAAACTGTTATATATTACGACGTCACGCGTTCAATCATTTTTTGCACAGCGCTTATTTCCAGTCCCGATTTCGTTGCTACATGCATAACGATAAAACAGATTTCATCCATATTACAAAATTAATGTAGTGTAATTATGTGTAGTCTTTAAGAGTAGACAGTCGAAATATAGAAAAAAATTCTCACGGAAGGTATAAAGCCCAGTTGGTCCAAAACAGTCCCAACATCCAGAGGGATTCAAAAGTGGTACATTTGCGGTTTGTGGGGACAATATTATAATATTATTTACTTCAGCAACTTCTGCGTATTGTGTAGTTGTGGCGTGCCTTGTTCCAAAATGTTGCCTTAAAATATATTTATAAGTGTGTTATTTATGATTCGTAAAACCAGACAATTTTAGCAAATGCTAATTTGGCTGCTAATTGAATATATTATTTAGAATATTAAAATCTACCAATGATTTTAACCGCCCTTTTTTAAATTTTAAATGTTGTTCATGTTTTTGTACGGTAAAAAGTTATAATAGAAGAAGAATGTCAATAAAAATTACAATTAAATAGGTTTTTGTGTTTTTACAATAGAAAAAAGTAGAAAAAGTGTAGGAAATATTTAAAATTAATTTCTTACTCATTCGACGAGCAACCATGGAATGCAACATGGAGTTTGCATTTAATATCTCCGTCGGCACAGTTTTTGGGAACGTAAATGTATCCACTATCCGCCATCCACCGTGTTGCAGTTGTGTAATTTACGAATTCATTCTGATCAAAATGAACAATATTTCCATCGGCGACAAAACCTCTTTCAGGACGTTAAGCTTTGTCCAGAAGCCCCATATAACCAATTCAACATTTCATATGCTCCATTGTAGGCACATTCATTTATAAAATTGCTATTGATTTGATCGCATGGATTACCAAATCCGATACCGTCGACTGGCTAATAAAAATCAATTTTTTTCACCATTAAATTCGGAATTAATTAAAAGCAAAAAAAATCATTTCATACAAATATTAATTCTGTTGAATAATCTTAATTTTACAATATATGATTTGAACTCGCGCAAATTTTTTTACCCACAATGAATGATAGCTCATTAGATCCGCAATATGATTCTCTACAAGTTAGTAATTTTGGTTAACCTGAAAGATTTACCCGCTTGGCCCCACCTAGGGGGAAAATGCTTTTTGCATGCCCTGTACATTATGTGGCCCTGGTGCAAAACCAAATAATTGTTGGTCCTTCTTTCCATTGCCATAAAATTGTGGTAAAATTAAATAAATTTGATTGTTTTTGATAAATTATGGCTTTATGGACTTTCGATACTTGATTACATCCGTTTTGAATGGTTTATTTATTTATGCTTGCGTTAAATAATTAAGTCTACGAGTTTTGTTCCGCTGCTAATTTGCATCGGCACAAATTATATCCTGCAATGAATTATCTGCAGTGAATTTATACCGCTTTAGGATGGCCGCGTCGAGTTACCCTGCGTCACTTGTCATGTTTAACAATTGAATTTTGATCATCAATCATCTGAATTATAATGAATCAAATTGAATAATAAGATATGATCTTATCTTATACAGATACTTCATTGTATTCGTATTTTTTGTGTCGTTTAGATAATTGTAACCAATTGATAATATTATAATTGTGTGTTATACGCGTTACTTATTCAATTTCAGCAAATATATTATATGACGTTCGTCGTTTGTTTTAAGGCGCACTTGGTTATATCATAACAAATGACTCATTAAAGGTAGGTAGGTCATTATTCAGAAAAACTCTCTCAGACCAAAGGTCCACAGAGCCAGCACAACTCTCACAACCAATTTTGCACACATTTAACATTCATTTTACGTACCAACATATGAAAAAATACTATGAAAAAATAAATGTTAGCATATAATAGAAGTCGGGAGGTTAGGGGACAAGACTGGTTACTTGACTCGATACATTTAAATTACACATCTTATAGTATGTAACCGAGTATAGATTTACAAGACAGAAAAGATTACTATGTTTATGCTTATTAGCGATGGTGTACCTCGTCATAACTTGACTAATTCTTCTCCAATATACAAATACGTTTAATCAACGCACTTATAATACATACTAATACAACAGTAAAACTCCTATAGTCTAACCGCTACTCCGTAACTGCGCAGCAATTACTTCTGCACAGGGTGAACCCCGCACCTCTGTCAGAGAACAAAAATAACACGGTTGAGACAGGACTGTTGCAACTAAATTTATCCTACCATCGTACACCATATGTCACTACAACAAATTGATAAAGTACAAGCATATTATAACACATAAAGGTATAGTGAGAATTTCATGATAGAATACCTTAAATGTAATTACCCGACTTATGTAATCAGGGATTCTTGGGTTGGTGTCTGACTGATTAAAGGTTCAAGTGCGCTAAAGATATGACCAATTATAATTTAAATCTATAAATGAATTATAATTGTAATCTGGTTTAGTTTTGGCGTTAATTAATCCAGTGGTTTGTATTGGTTATTTGTTTCATCACTTGATTGGCAAAAAAAATTGTTTCAGTTTTCAGCTACCTTTTTGTTAATGTAGCAACTACGATATTGACATTTATCAAAACTTTTTTCTACTTAATTATGCATCCATTTTTATATTTTAAAGTGGCTACCGACGAAGACGAAAACGAATTACTCACAGATGAATTGGAGCAAATAAGTTTCAGCGATTGTGATTCGTCGACTAGTAAAATAAGGACCTCAGCGATTAATTCACTAAACCCTTCTGAATCCAAATTGCCAAAAAAAAGTAGTTTTTGTACAAAATGTTTGCACTCCACAATAACTGCTAAATGGATAGTTGGTTTCATATTTGTATGTGTCGTTATTGGTATCAGCATTGCCTGTGTTTATCTCGTTCAGTCTAAATTTTCAAAAGCCGCTGCGACAGGTAAATCGAATTTGATATTTTTTCTTTAAAATTATACAATGATCATTCCCAAAAATAAATTTGTTTCCAAAAATTAAGTTACAGCTGATTTTCCAGTTAAGACTGATTTTCCAGTTACGACTGATTTTCCAGTTACGACTGATTTTCCAGATACGACTTATTTTCCAGTTACGACGTGCATGAGTGATGGCTGTGTCCAAATTGCTTTGGAGATTAAGCAGCACATGGACGAATCGTATGACCCGTGTGAAAATTTTTATCAGGTTGAAAACTTAATTTACCTCAAATATTTTGAAATCAAAGTAGTCAATTGTTCAAAAAAAATTCATTTATTATCAACACCTAAAGTGTCCTTAAACCGATCATGCACATGAACCAACTCAACAACTAACAAATTGATTTTTTCTTCTATCACCTTATTAAATAATTTTATATAGATATATCATTATTGCATATATAATGATTATTTGATATCAAAAACTATTATTTTAGTATACATGCGGTGGTTGGATTGACAGTCATCCTATCCCATCAAATTATCCAGTTAATAACGAATTTTCCGTAGCAAGTCAAATGAGCACGGAAAATTTTCGAATAGTGAAAACAAATTTGGGTGAGTATGATTTATTTCGTTACAATGTTCTCAAAAATTGTGAAGTTTTTAAATGCAATATAATGTTATTAGCGCAGTTCCTCCACAAATGAAACATTTATTATAGGTACGCCTATATTTTTAATATCTCCCAAATAATGATTTAGTTTACAAATCCTGATTTGAATATTATTTCAGAAAGGGGAGAATCAACCGAATTGGGAATTCATTCAGCGGAACGAAAAGCCAGAGATTTTTACTTATCATGCATAAATCAACAAACACATCCATATGAAAATGCTGAAAACTATTATTATGATAGCGGAAACAACGGAAAACTGCCAAGAAGAGTTAATAGCGCTAGCAAAGATGTCAAGCACGATGGTATTTACGACACGATGGAGTTATAACTTAAAGTTTTGCTGCTGTTTCGTTTAAGGTCGTTGTTGCCTTTGGGGCCTCGCTAAAATATTCGCCTAGGGTGCCGCAAAACGTAGCGCCGGCGCTGGAAAGGGGCATGAATTTTATAATAATAATTCGGGAAATATCCCGTGCAAGCAGCAGCCTCTAGCAATCGGAGCCCCCGGGCAGCATCTCATATTACTGAATCTGAACTTGGTCGCACTAAATATTTGAATGTTAACATGCTTTTGTTTTACTACCTTACAGAAAGATCAAAGAGATGTACTGAAGAAACGGACAAATATTTCCCACACGTAACGGCACGCTTGTTTGTTTCGGAAACAGTTACAAAGCAGAAAAGAAATGATACTGCTCATATTTACGAGACTGTTAAACAAACCTATGTAAAAGCTATTGAAAACACTCCATGGATCATTTCAAGAAACAAAAAGGACTATGTCAAAGATAGATTTAAAAATTTGACACTTGTGAACGGATATCCTTCACTAATTATGGATTTGGAGAAAGTGGATGGTCTTTACAGGGAGATTATAATTGAAAATAATAGCTATGAGGAAAATATACGCAATTTGAATCTAAATAAACGCTTTCTTTTTATTGACTGGTACTATTCGTTCTTAGATACTAACGCATTTTACTCTTATAAAAATGATGCGGTGGTTTTGCCCCCCACGATGCAACAAAAGCCAATGTTTGATTCTTTTTATCCACCAATAATTAATTACGCCAGATTGGGCAGCTCAGTGGTGGGCCACGAGATGACGCATGCTTTTCAGTACTACTGTAAGTTTAAAGCTGTCTACAATTATTTTATTGTGTGTACAAAAATCTTATATTAGGAATGATTTAATTAGAAGTTTTAATTTAATTTTTTTGACTAGTATTTGCTACTATTAATTTTAACGACATTTTAAATGCGACGTAGCCAGGTATGTCGGTTTTCACACCTGCTTGCTAAATTATAAGAAAACTGAAATACATTTTTGTAACGTTTTTACAGATTATGATTGTGGTTATGGTGAAACAAAATGCTTTTATGAAGAAAATGATCCAAGAAAATGTGTAGAGGAATTTTACGATGGTATGGTGGTATATAAAAACATTCGCGAAGACGGACTAAAAACAGTGGAAGAAAATTTTGCTGACATCGCTGGCCTTAAAATAGGATACATTGCGTACAAAGACAATTACAGCAAATATTATCAACCACTCCCGGGGTTAGAAAAGTTTACGGAAGACCAGTTATATTTTATTGCGTCCACCCATGTAATATTTATTTCATTCACACTCGTAAATATCTAATTGTTCCGTTCTGATCAAATAGTATTACAATTAAATAATTTTAAATTTAATTAGTTTGACTGTGGTTCCATGGGATCCGCATTAAACGAAGAAGACATTTTGAGGGAACAAGTTGAGGATGTACATAGTCCGGATTCCATTCGAACATTTGGTGAATTAGCCAACACAAAGGAGTTTGCAGAAGCATTTAATTGTCCACTGGGAAGTCGTTACAACCCTGCATTTCAATGTCAACTGTTTTAACAGTATAAATTAGAAATTGATTGGGTAATGTTTTGGTTCAAATTTGATTCAGTTAAGTGTGTTTCTCTAAATCTACGACTTATAAAAAATTACTTGTAAATTGTTTAAACCTAAAAGAAAAATCAGAAAAATCAGATCAGAAATAAAAACAAATAAAATGCAATAAAAGTTGATTATGGCAAAATTCATGGTTGTTTGTATTTAATATTGTTGATAATTTGATTTTTCGGACACATTATAACGAGAGTTAAGACGTCCACTGGGTGAAACGATATATTCGTATATATTTTAAAATACACAAAATGGTGTCAAAAAATAGTGTTGCCTAATTTAATAGATGTATTTTGCGATCATATGATAAAGAACAGCGGTATCAAGTGCCTGACAGTATTAGAAACTCTGACAGTATAAATATATTTAAAAATAATTTACGTAAATACTTACGCAGTATGCAAACAATTTCTGCCATCAACTCACATGTGCATTCAAGTGATTATAAGGTTTGTAATTTATCTTGTATCGATTCGGTTGTGAACAATTTAATGTCTGATTTGTTATTTAACCATGTAAGCATAAATAGAATTACGAAGAATATTATTGTAATAACCATGCTTGGGTGATAATATGAATAAATTATTATTATATTTAAACCACTCAAATAATGCATATTAATATTTACTATGCTTAACCTTTTTGGAAGAATTGCTATGTTAAATTAAAGTTATAGCACCTTGAAGCTAAACTATTAAACAAATTATTTTTGTTTGTGTTATTTATTAAATATTAACGTTATATCCGTTTTATTCAATCGGATGCATGACAAGCTCAATCATCAAATGATTGTATTTTATAAACTTTGGTTAAAACTATGTACAGTATGCTATTTGCCGACATAACAATTGTTGTTACATATATATATAGTAATATATAATGTACATTTTCTGACGGAACCGAATTCCTTTAGGTTTTTTAGTAAGAGTAAGTCGGTTTTTTTAAGTAAGTTTATTTATTCACCGAAACTCTCTCAGAAAAAATAACCACAGAGCCAGCATCATTCATTACATTGCAATGGATTAATTACACAACTATAAAATATTATTATAAGCACTTCAGGTATATTTATTTAGTATTGTTTAGTGTACATTTAAATCATTTCCAACCTTAGTTTATTTATATCGCACTGTGTGATATTTATTTTACCGTTTTAGTATGAGGTTCCTACACCTACACCACCGGTTTTTTTAGAGAGAACTTACATTTACAAAGTTGTTAGTGTAATCAATACGACCACTGGCAAAATAAAAAAATTGGAGTGCTAACCAGAGATAAAGGAACACTTTATTTTTCAATTCTACCTAGAATGCACACTGATTTCATATAACATATAAGAATTTGACGAGTAAGTCCGATTTTCGAAATTTAAATTTGACTCAGTTCTAAATTTTATTAAGTCAAGGAAATCATAGCATATACAATTATGGATATATATTTCACGTTGGAGTATTTGAAGCGTATAAAAAGTTATCCAACTGTTTAGATGTAGGAATATATATCAAGTTACCATTATTTTTCTTTAAATACATTTTAAAAGAATCTATATACGTACTTTATGGTGATTTTTAAAAGCAGTAAGAGCCCGAGATTTGCAGCGACTTCGCTGTGATATCGAGCTTCAAAATTTTGTGTTACTACTTGAGTAACCCGTCACAACAAAGGGCACTACAACTAATTTGACTTGCTTCTGCTGAGACACACAGACACGTACCCACTAATTATAGTATTAATATAGCGATGTTTACACAAATTCAAGACATATGACTCAAAATGACCGAATTGCACGTAATAAATGATGACTAATGACACATGTTTTAAATACATTTAAGCGCATCTGTAATGAGAAAATATTAAATTCGCCAAATTTTAATACGAAATCAGCAGAGTTCGTTTTTTGCCATGGCTAGGAGCTGAATGACCAGCCGGCCAAAATGGCAAAAAGGGTTTTGTTTATACTTAAGCATTGGAATTAATATCAGAACGTTTCTCCCCAATAGATTGAGTAATATATTGTAAGAAAATAGTGCCCATGATTAATCATTACTTAATAAACAATCATTGAAAAACGCATTTTGGCCTTATTTACCGTTTCTGCCAGTGGGCATGCGAACACTGGAAATCAGTGTGGAATGTGTCAAATAAACTTAACAATTATCTACTGATTAGCTTACAGCAAAAGGGTACCGATTTCCGTACGCAGTGTAATTAACTTTGTACGGATAAACTCATGGTCAATGAAAATATGAATGAACAAAACCGTCGTGAATAATTTGTTTTCATTAATCACTTGGGAAACAATGAAACTGATAAAGTTTAGTGAACGAACTTGAACGAATTATTACTTTTCATTTAATAGCCATTTAGTCATTTCATGAAATGCGTTTCATTGTGAATGTGAACTTAGAGAAGGTGATTTTGAAAAAAAATGTCTAAATTAAAAATACAAATTAGTTTGTAATATCGAAGCAGAAATGTTTTCAGCTTTATACACGCAATCTCTTAAACAATTCCAATGTCGCCGGTTAATATTAGTCTCGTAATATTTAATGCATTTTATTTTGACTGCTTGTGTTAAACAAGAAAAAATCGAAATATTTACTTCAAGATGTTTTTCAGATTACATGTGCCGTAGTCCCGAAAGCCAAATATTCACCCAGATCAGTAAGCAAACACAAATATTAATAGAGTACATATGTCAATTAATCAGAAAAAGTTACGAACAATTACAGTGCAAAAATTCTAGCTTATAAATACGGACTTTGCATATCGCGTGCATGTATAAAATGAGAAACAATTCAAAAACCAAAATATTGTTCATAAAACAAATGATTGGTATGGCGCATTATCTGGATAAAATATTACAAACGCTTAACTGATTCAGCAATTTATGGCACTCTAGAAAATTTGTGTGAACTAATTAGGTAGTTTATAATTTGTAAACATTTAACGGTTCAAAATAAGATCTCTTTATGGTATGGTGCTGAATTAAATCGCCATTACATTTCCCCGCAATGCACTGCCGTGCAAGGTTGGTAGCTGAACTATAAATGTAAATTTACAACTCACAAATACCTGCCAATGTTATTTCGAAGTAGTTGCATGCTAAGGCAAAACCCATTTACACACTGATATGTGTAATGAGAACTGGACATGTTTTTGCAATGATTTTTTACACAGTATATTAAATCCGTAGACGCTATTGTGCAACACAACACTGAATACGAAAGTTTTAAACCTTTAGGGAATTTTTTTCACGTTGTGAGTAAAAATTATCATGTCCTTGAAATGTAAAGTTCAATGAGCAGCAAGTTGTTTTTGAAAACAAGAAAACCAGTCAGACAACAACGTGTGGAGAATTTGCAATGAGTACAGCTCCTTGCATTTTTAATGTTTTTATTTTTGAATGCAAGCATCTAAAGAGTACTTGAGTATTAACATAATGATTCGTCCCTGTCTGGCTTAAAATGTGACAACGATTTAGCAATTTAGCAATCCATCTTAGTTAAAAATAAATATTGTTTCAATATTACATTTTGTCTAATAATATTCGCTATACAACTGATTTAAAGGTAGGTACCAAAATGAAACTGGACAGTCAAAGTAAGTCTATTTACTGTGCCCAGTATTAACTTAACAGTTGAATTTAAATTTAACTCTTTTTGTATATTACCTTAGTACGCACAAATTATTATCATGTGAGCTCATACATTTTTCATTTATTATCTTGTTTTTATTCTGTCAGTTTTTGAGCCTGATGATTATGCAATCTACAAGTAAACCTTGAGACAAGCAATCAGTATGCATACATTTTCTATCCGGTAAAAATTAGTCAGTCACTTTGTTTGTCTGGTAGTTTAGTTGTAATTGTTGAACATTAGAATCAAATATTATAACAATATTTATTTGTAATAATGCCCCTGAATAAAATACAAAAAAATTGCCGCGACATAAAGAAGAGCACATTATAGATATAACTAGGTAGTACATGTTTTACCATGTATGTTGCATAATCTTATCATTGAGCGTTACCTTACGCATCGGTTGTACAGATGCTCACAATTAAACAAGCGATTTGACTATAGTTGCCTGTATTAGTAAAACTAAATTACTTACTTCATCATACATATGTATCGCAAAATAAATGACTGAAATACACGATATCCTTCACAGGTGAAAAACAACGAATGAAAAATTCAATGCCATTCAAGTAAACATTGTATCTCGTTAAATAAACCGTTTGTAACGGCCCAAAGGAGTAACGAAATGCACAACGACACTTTTGTTAACTGTGACATAATAACATTAACTGTTACNAATAACATTAACTGTTACAGAAACACCTAAAATGTGACACTGTTAGTAGCACTACAATTGCTCTGCCAACAATAAAAATATCAATTATCATCATTTTTGAATATTTAATCGTTGACGGTCTTTAAATTCAAACGTTGACGATTTTAATTTGAAATACAAATAAAATTCGCAAAATAGTATTAGTAATACTGCTTTGACAAATTATTTCGTTTTAAACGTCAAAAAGATCATGACGGAGTTGGCCAATTTACTCTATTTCCAATTTTATCCCACATAAATCCTTACTAGTATGTGTGGACCAAATTGGATAAAAATATATCACCACGTTCTCAAATTATCGTATAGTAAAGGAAGGAAAGACAGACTGACAACTTACATATTCCCTGAAAGCAACTTCGTTATGTAATAATTTTTCCCTTTAATAATGCCCAACGCACCGAAATAGAGTCAACGTATAGCATGGAATAATATTATGTTTTCTATACTATTGTATGCTGCTCATGTTTAGAACTGTCAATGTTTTTTCACCTTGTTGTTGGCTGAGTGGCTGTTGTGTAAAATAAGTAGGCAATGCAAAAAACAACTCGTGCAACTTTGTATCAATCTTTGCTATCTGCTCACAGTGTTATCATAAATGCTGGACTTTCCTCTCTTCATACTTCATTTGTTACACAACTTTCAAGATGTTTACTTTGCTTCTCGTTTCATTTGCGTTAAGCTTGTTATTTTTATTTGCTTTGAAACGAAATTTTCAAAAGTATAAAAAATATCCACCAGGTACTTACTAATTTAATTGATTTGATTCAAATGCTATTAGTAATCTTTCATCTTTCTTTCTTATTAGTAAATTTCAGGTTTAATATTCAGCAGTGTAATTATTGTTTTTCCTGTTTTATTTTTAGGACCCATCAATTTGCCTATTATTGGAGGAGCATACGCTTTGGGAACAAAACCACACATAAATTTAGTGGGACTGAAACGGAAATACGGGAATGTCATAGCCCTGAATTTCGGAAGTTACAGGTGGGTTGTTCTATTAATATTTTTAGCCGTAGAAGGTTCAACATTATCACTAAGAATTTAATTTATACATCAAATGAAAAGATTGGTGGAGAAAGCTTTCTATGCGTAGTTTACATTGTTATAGCAGTTGACATGTATTTAGACGATACAGATATACACGCCAAGAATTAGTGCTTTCTTTAAAATTGAGAATCGAGTGTGAATGGAAAATGAATATTTGCTAATTTTGTACATTATGTTTGGATTTGATTTATCACGTAATAGCAATATTTCATTTTCATTAAACTCGCTCTGCATTTTCTGCTCGAGGTTTCTCAGCTTTATTGTAGCAATTCTTGAATTTGTTTCTACCTATACCAAATATCGTATTTACATACTTACCTGAATTTTTGTAGAGGGGTAGTGTTGAACAATTTCGAAACAATCAAGAAAGCGTTTAGTTTGCCAGAATTGCAAACCAGACCGAAGTTTGAAGCCACTCGTTACTGCAGAGGCGAAGATCGATCAGGTAAAAATGCACGTCTCACTGTTGATTGTAAAAAAATATTTACTTCATTTGATTAAGATTTAATAATATTATTTTCTTATTATTTAGTTAATTAATTAATTGCTACATATTCTTTCTTGAATATTGTTTAAAATATTTACCTTACCGTTTATTTATTCATTAATTACACACAAAAATCGGCAATTTTTTGCAGTTTGCAGCAAACCACAACAAAAAGGCCAATCTTAAATACAAAGTATCAACAATTTGCCATATATTACATTTAAAGAGCAAAATTTTTATATTTTTAATATGTTGGAAACAATGTGTTCAATCAGTTTTTCGCATTTATTAGTTTGACTTGGCCTTGTGTCTCACATTGCACCCACGGTACCACTTGATTCCAATATGTGTGTAGAGACTTCTTTATAATAAATGTTGATTTAAAATTTTCCTTAATGTTCTTGTTTCGTAGGTATTATATGGAGCTCAGGAAAAACAAACGAAGAACAGCGTGGGTTTGTAGTCAAGACGTTGAAAAGTTTCGGAGTTGGTACAAAGAGGATTGAGTTTTTATTGCAAGAACAACTCCGGGTACTTTATGAACAATTTGACAAACAAGATGGAAAGGTTGTATATAACAATGACCTTTTCAATGCAACTGCGATTGGTGCATTGTGGACGATCATTTCTGGAGAAAGTGGAAGAGAAGACGACCCAACATTTCAAGACATCTTACGAACAACAAGAAGGTAGAAATGAAAAACCACAATATGTGAGATCTATTTGTATTATGAAATCTATCATTTACTTTTTGTATTAAAATATGATTTCGCAGGGTGTCGGCAGGTTTGACCCCTTCCGTTTACTTCTTCCCTACAATGTCCCAGTTGTTCCCAAATGTAAGTGGTTGGAACAACATGGTGCAATCGATTCTGGAACAAAATGTTTTTGTCAGAAGAATCATTGAATCTCACAAAGAATACCCGAAACCGGAAAGTGAGGAGCCCGGCGATCTCATTGAAGCGTATTTACAGAAAGCCAGAGCAACACTTGATAAAACATCAACTTTTTATGGAGATAATGGAGGTAAATACATTTTATTTGCCAATTTGTTTTTATTCTTAACAGATTATAAAAAAGTAACACACACAAAGAGGAGGTGTTAAATAATATGCCATTTATTATGCATTACCTTTCAGAGCGAAACATAATAGGCACCATAGGAGATTTACTCCATGCTGGGACAGAAACGGTAGCAACATGTTTAACTTGGTTGATAACGATTCTAATCTTTCATCCAGACGTACAAGCTAAAATTCAGGCTGAAATTGATAAAATAATTGGACCAGACAGACTCCCATCATTAAATGATCGTCAACTGTAAGCGAAATTTATATTCTTCCAAATGACCAAAGTAAAATTTATATATTTTAGTAATTATTTCTTTCAGTTTAACTTTTTACAATATAAACATTTTTTTAAATTATAAAAATAATTTTCTAAATATTTGCTCAAA
>JABASD010005140.1:0-13220 GCA_019776165.1 Pogonognathellus flavescens | reverse complement strand
ACAGGAGTGCGTTTCTGTAGAATTTCTCTGTAATGTAATCTCTGCAGTTGGCATTCTCAAAAGCCAAATAGAATTTATAATTTTCTTTGAGCATTTTGAAACAGTTTGGATCGCAGAATTTTTCCTCAGGTGAACACTCGCCATAAATATCCACGTCTATGTACTTTCTCAGTTCTAAGGCATATTTTATTCTGTCGTTTCGTCCCAGACAGTTTGAAACCAACATCGCTATTAACTTCGTTTTACCGTGTGCATAGTTTTTCTTATCATCTGAAATTAAATAAGAAAGAGCAAATTATTAATGTAAGAGTAAAAAGTTGATGGTAATTTTTATAAAAATATTTTGGCAATGCTAAATTGACTGTAAATATAATATAAGTTATTTTAATAGTCAAATGATACAATATTTTTAAACGATATTAATTTGCATTTGAAACGAAATGAATGTGTAAAGTTTCGTAATTTATTTCCAGTTTTAAATCAGTAAAATTATTACCATATGTTAAATTTTGAGGCAGAGTGTATTTTGAAATGTTCGTATTTTCAACCCAAATTCCATAAGGCACTGGGATATCTGAGTTACTCCAATAGGATGCCAAAATCTTGTTATTTAGGGATAGACTCACAGATGGGACATACGGGGAGATGGGGGATTCCCGGGAGAAATAAATGTGTATCGGTGGTGGTCCTTTGTTGCTTTTGGGATTCCAAATCTCTTGTTCCTGATGTTCAATTCCATGCCTTGGACTGATGACTACATCGTATTTGAAAATATTTATAGATTCCAGTTGGTCCAAATTTACCATCTCAAAATTGCATTTATTGCTTATATTGAATTGGAATCTGATGGGACAATGTTGATGAGATTGAGATCCATCAGCTGACGCTAAATAAAATCCTTCGGGCCGTATAACGAGAATGTTCTTCTATAGTTCATGGTTAAAAAAATAAATAGATTATAATAACGTATTATTTTCAATTTAAAATTTTCAATCAGCCAATTTAAGGAATATTATATAATTTTACCTTGGAAAAATATATTATCAATACTTTTTGGATTTAAATATAATTACCGGAATTCGAACGGGTAACTTTGAAAACTTTGAAAGATATTCATTCCATGTTCTTTGAGAATGTATTCTGCCATATCCGAATCCTCCTTCACCATTTTTCTTATGCCATAAAGAACTAGGAGGTAATTGAATCGTACTCACTTTTGGGCTTTGTACAATAGTTGAATTAATATCAGTGTTATTTACACTTGAATTGACAAATGTTCTTTCGTTAAATAGTTTATTATAAAGACGTGCCGGATTTTCTAAATAACTATTACAGTAAATCCAAAATGTAAAAACAATTATTGCAATGCTAAAAATTAATTGAATTAATAATTTGTTATTCATTGTATAATGATTTCATTTGAAGCCACAACAATGAAATAATGTTAACAAAAACGAGCACAATATTACAAACTACAAAATGAGTAAAATCCAAATTAAAAAAAATGAAGCATAATATTAGCAATAATAATCGCTATTTAACTGTCCCGTTTCTTAATTATAATATATTGCAAATTTAATTAAAGCAATTGACAATAAAGGACACATATGACATACAGAATAAACACGGTTGACAGAAACAACAAATCAACTGATTGGTGAAAATCGAAAGCTCGGCAGACTGAAATCACTGAAACAACGAAAACAACACAATCACAAAACGAGTCAAATCTGGACTTCGTATTTACCTCCGTTCCTCAGAACAGGAATGTCTTTTCAATTTTATGACGTTTGTTACGCATCAATCTCTGATGTGAGTACCCTAATACGAGAATACAACCCCTCATAAAAATAATTATTTTCAGTTTTTCTAGAACTATATTATTAGCACATTCAACATTAGCAGCACGGGCGTACCCAGGATTTCTATTTGGTGGGGGCACACAATACATTTAGTGCAAAAGAGCTTCATATTCGCGCTTAACGCGAAAAATTAGAGCAAATTTAGGTTAAAATAAGCCAAAACTACACTAAATTTGCGCGTAACGATTTTTGCCGTGTTTTTGCTGTTTTATACATTTTTTGCCTTTTGCACGGAATTGGGGGGAGGAGGGGGGCATGTGCCTCCAGTGCCCCCCTCTCGGTACGTCCTTGATTAGCAGCGTCTGTTAGAGTAGACCTTGAGGATTGTGTTGGGTGTCATTCGCAAGGCCATTTTCTAAAGCTTATGAATTTAGGCTGATGAACCAGACACTTATTAAATTCACGCGTAGTTCGAAAATTTTGGGTAGTTTTTGTTATTTTTGAGCTTTTTATACTGCTAGCTTTTTTCTGAAAATTCTAAAAATATCTAGTGGAAGTTCTGAAAATCTGGGGTTGGGGGGAGGGGATGCATGGGCACTCTATGAACCCTGTCCCCTAGATACGCTTTTGGTTCATTCTTTGTTTGTTTGCGGAAGACTATTGGTTTTAGTGTGAAGCAATTGCATTTCTGTTCTTTTGTCGTTGATGTTTTTTTATGGCAAATAGCTGGAGTTGTCTTGCGAGCTCAGTTGCCAAAAATTAACAAAATTAGCAATCTTAAAACGAAATATTTCTCAAGTAACCTCTTTCTCTGGAATCTGGAGTGGGGGAGGGGGGCTCAAACCCGGTGAGCCCATACAGCATACGTGACGCCCTTTCATTTCAATTAATATTTACATATATAAGGAAGCCAAATTAAAAGACGGTTGTTAAAAACGTTTCTTCAACCCGGATATATAATAATAGGTTTTATTTTTTGACGATATGGCCATTGGCCTTTACAGCAGATTACAAAGTTAAATTACTTAGTGACTAAAGGTTTAGTATTAGCGAAGTTAGTATTAGTTATACAAGAATACATAAACGTATTAAAATAGAGTGTCACAGATCGTATTAATATGTACTTATATAAATTCAACCCGGATATAATGATATTGTCTTCGAGGAATTGCGTGCCTGATGCATTATTATGCACAATAATTTTGAACAGCGTGCAAATTATAATAAATCGGTCAAAAAGTTCATTTAAATGATGGCAGGCAGTAAAATAAACCGTATCATTATGGTGACATCCTTAGCAATTTTTGCTGGTAATTTTCAAAGTCAATAAAGGAAAATTGCACAAGACTCACAATGTAATTTTTAAATTTCTTTTAACAGGCAAAATAACGAAATCTTATCCGTGGTCTTCCTCGTATTTTTCGCAATCTGACAATTCAAAATCACCATTTCACGGTAAGTATTTTTTTAAACAATTTTGTGAAACCTAAGAGGTGAAATATGTCAAAAATTTTACAGAAAGCCAAAAAGGCCGCAAATAACCCCTTTTGTCCGTGTTTTTGCTGTGGTGCCCCCCAAATGCCATTTTATTAAGTGATGCCCCCACCAAATAGAAACCGTGGCTACGCCCTTGTTCGCATTGTTAACAAACACTAAATCATATACTTTAAATTTTACTTTCAGCTATATCAGCCAGAATGAGGAATGATACAAATTTTATATTTCAAGAATGTGGTAATAAAAGCGGTGTCGCCAAGCCTGTTGCCAGGAGTCCCGATATTTTGGAAGTGATAAATTCAAACCACACACCAGGTTGGATAATAAGAAAAACCATTTTATTAATCACGCAATATCAAAATTGATATGCAATTATACTACAGTAAGTATCGATATAACCGTCAAGTAGGGCTCATACAGTAGTGAGATGTAGTAGGGCTTAATACAGTAGTGGGTTAGTGGGTATCAAGCAATCAGTTTAGATGTACGTAGTAATCTAGGCAACCAAATTTTATTGCTGGAGAACAATTTGACATTTTTGATTTTTGATTTTCCATTAATAAAATATGTTTGCCTAGTTTACCACGTACGTACGTCTAAACTGATTGCTTGATACCCACTGCTGTATTAAGCCATACTACGTCTCACTACTGTATTAGCTCTACTGTCCGTTACTGTGGTACATGCTATACTGCGATCAGGCGCGTAACTAGGATTGCCATTTGGGAGGGTGCCCAAAGTGTAAAAAATCATTTTTTGACCAGTTTGGGGGGTTGCCCGGGCACCCTGTGACCCCCCTTCCTAGATACGCCCTTGACTGTGATGTAAATATGATAACCGTAACTAGGCTTAGTTGCTGCACACGTATTCAGTCTTATTCTTGTTCTATGTGTAATATAAAGCAATACTTTTTTAAGGAACGTGGTCAATATTTGATAACGATAAATTTTGTAATGGGAAGTTTGAACTCTCGCCAGACCCGGCTCCTGCAAACGCCAACCTTAATGTAAAAATCAGCTATCCCCGATATGTAAGTATAATTTTGTATAATTCATTTAATGTTCAAGGGCGTATCTAGGGGGTCACAGGGTGTTCGGTTACCCGCCCCCAAACTGCTAAAAAATAGGTTATTTGCTGTTTTCTTCGGCCGCAAATAACCTAAATTGTGTTTTTCTATATGTTCATAAATGTAAAATGCATGAGTAAATAGTAAATAATCAATTTCTACAAATTAACCATCCAAATCAATAATAAAGTAGTTAAACCCCGGGGGTGCCCCCGGGGTTTAAACCCTCAAACCCTACATAAAACGAGGGCCCGGCTAGACGCTTGAGCATTTTGAGTAAGGAAGGTCAGAAATTTTATAAATAGTTTTAATATAACTATAAATAATTTAAATAATTTCAAATAATAAATAATTTTTCATTAATTTCTAAAAATTGCCAAACTTTCCTATCCTTCCCGATACATCAAAAATAAATAATTTTCTGTCGTCTTCAAAGGGAATTGTTATATTTTTAGATGTATTTTAAAATCTAAAATAGGTACAAGTATATTATATCTGCTTGAACTGAAGAATTTAATGATTATCATTCCTTACGCCGATTACTCAGGCGACCAGTAGTATGTTCATTTTAAAGTCCGCAATGCTCTGTATTAGGTCATGTCAGAAAGGAGTCTTTTATCATGAATCGTGTTTGTTTTTGCAGGCGAATTTTTTCGACACATTGTGTTGCTGTATGAAGCGAGGACAGACATTGCCAGTTATGTTAACCAAAAGCGATTGGTATTTCTACAGAAACCATATTTGGGTAGCAGACGGTAGAGTGTTACGATCGTTGATACATTTTTCTGGACTGTTTGGGAAAAAGGGAAATAATAAACTTTTAGATGTCTGGGGCAAATTTCATGACAAAAGCAGCACGGATATGAATTTCGATGATTTTGACACAACTTTTGACGACGACAAGTGGTATCCTATGTACATAAACCTTTTAAGTTGTGTCTTAGTTCCAACGCACTTCGATATTCAGCCAGAGCAGACTGACCCACAATTGACTGGGTTTTCCTACGACGATTACTGGCGTGTACATCCCATATATTGTACAAGTAATAACATACACATTTATAAATTAAATTCTTTTTAATAGCTGTTGTACTTCATAAAACTACCTCAATATTTTAATTTCAAACCCTTTAATATTCATAGTTGTCCTTATAACGTTGTTTGTTTGTTTTTAATTTTTAACAAATACATAGAGGAAGTACATAAAGGACGTCGTCCAGAAAAGGGGGTTTACCCAAAGAAGATAATCAAAGTTAAAGTTGTATACAAAAATACCAAATGGACGATTAAGGGGGGGGGGAGGTTAAAAAATTGGTATTTCGGATGACGTCGTTTATGTATCACCTCTAATAAGTTGTACATCAAGAAACCAAGGAGAAAGGTTTCGGAATAAAAACTGAGTAAATGACATTATGATGCAAATTTCAAGGGCGTACCCAGGATTTCTGTTTGGGAGGGGCACACAATTAATTTAGTGCAAAAAAGTGCGAAAAATTATGACAAATTTAATCAAAAATAACCCAAAGAACACTAATCTAGTGCGCAGCGCGAAAATTTTGGCGACTTTTTGCTATTTTTTAGACATTTTTTGCACTTTTCCCGGAATTTGTGGGGGTACGTGCCCCCAGTGCCACCCTCTCGGTACGTCCTTGCAAATTTTTGTGATAGAATCGGTATGTTCAGAATCCGGGTGTTAAGCCGGTGAGCCTAATACCAAGGCTTTCTTTATTTGGTTATATTAATTGTTACAATTTCAGATCATAACGAGCCATTGGATAAATTCAATGCTTTATATCAAAGTAAGTTAATTTCGTATTTAATTAAGGATACAAGCATTTGTTACTGTGTAGGTTTTAAACTTTCATATTTGTCATAATACAACTTTTATTTCTTTCAGCACTGTGTGAAACCAATCATTTCAACGAAACTAATCCTTACCTCAACGAAACAGAAACATTTATCGATAAAATCAAAGGGGGTAAGGAAATAGTAAAAATTATAGTGTGCCTTAAAGTAACTTGAAGTAGTTTTTAGATCAGTGCAAAACAAGCTAAAATTATGAACTTTGCATACCTCGCCGATCATACACAATTCTTTGACACCTTGAGTATTGAAAATACCTTTTTTAAATACAAACCTATATCAAAATATTATTATAACCTCTAAATTTATTTTAGCGAAAGAGCAAACTAAGATAAAGGCAACTACTAGGTTGTACGCCTAAAACATAAAATCAGTGGCTAATTTTATATTTCCATACAAAAAATCCCAGAATATTTCGTAGATTGGAAGATGGATTTATTTGAATGCAAATATATTCACAAATGTGGTGCCTTCATGGGTTCAATTTAACAATAATTTTCAGCGAGTAATTTTTTAACACAAATTCGCTGGTTCAGTAGATGTTTCAACTTATATTATGCAGCAACTATGGTTTGCAATATTTTACGAGATAAAAATTAAGAAGTATGTATCATGAACTAAAATAATCGTATGAAACGAGGGAGAATCGAGGAAATGGTTTTAAATTAACCAGGCAAAATAAAATGTAATTAGGTGAATACATATTAAATTCGTAAAATTAATATTTCTGAGAGGTGAAAGCAATTGAAAGTAGGGATCCAAAAATACAAGCCAATAAATAAATATTAAAAAAATGAAAATGATTGTCTCTTTTCAGCCCCCGATAAATTCAACAAAAGTTGCAACACCAATAATTGCACTATTCAAGTTAATTGCAAAACGTACACTGTTTGCACACGTCTGGATCTGACAGGCAACCCGGACAATCACACTGGTAGGTTGGAAACATTCAATTGTTCACAAGGTCACTTTGCAATACCCGTTAAAAAGTCGGAAACCGGAGAGAACATACTTGCCGCATGTATACTCTGGGAAGACCTAAGTGAAGACCGAAAAAATGAAATTCTAGCAGACAAAGACTGCACGTTTTGCGATCTCATTTCCGTTGGAGAGTGTTCTCCGAATTTTAAATTTCGAAACTCCACAGGAGGTTTAAGTGAGCAAATAAGCTGTCCATCGAATCTTGTTATGGATCCAGCAATAAAGAGTTGCATTGATCCTTGTCTAACTACTGGAACTGTTCTCGCAAAGTGCAAAGCGATTGGAAAATGTTCCAATTAATAATTGAGTGAATAATATTTTATGACAAATTAAATACTATTTCTGTTTTTGTTAAAGAATTTTAATTACTCACACTTTATATATAAACACAGTCATGTTTTCACACATGTGGTACATTAATACTATGGATTTGAACTAATCATTACACTGATTTAAACATTAATTACTCCAAACTTATTATAAAACTCTGTACGTTCTTTAAGAATTTACGACTCTGAATACCATTGCTCTATATTAGAAATATTAAAAGGAGACTCAATGAAACATCAAAAGATACAAAGAGATACATATTTTAGCGAGTCCAGTACCAGGTGTGGTCTTGCAAACATTTATTTTCAGTTTTGTAAGTTGAATTAGTTGACCACAAGGGTTTTGGCTGAAAGTCGGCGTAAATCATCATTCCGCAGGCACGGCAAAAAAAGTCTTCGGCAGGCTCCACGAAATGACCGCTGTTCTTCCATTTGAAATAATCGCTGTACAATCGGTCATTTTTATGTAGCTTTATTAAATACTTCGCCAAAGCTTTGGGTGAAGCAAAATCCTCGACGTGTATGTACGAATTACGAGGTGCGATCACTTTGTAGTCCTCAGGGTGTGCCCCCATTACAATTGGAATTATATCATGCCTGTAAAAAATAAGGAAATTATTACGATAATATGTCAATCCTAGAATTTGATAAATGCAAATCAATTTTAAGGGCGAGTGATGCAATGTCCTTACAGGAGTGCATTTCTGTAGAATTTCTCTGTAATGTAATCTCTGCAGTTGGCATTCTCAAAAGCCAAATAGAATTTATAATTTTCTTTGAGCATTTTGAAACAGTTTGGATCGCAGGATTTTTTCTCAGGTGAACACTTGCCATAAATATCCACGTCCATGTACTTTCTCAGTTCCAAGGCATATTTTATTCTATCGTTTCGTCCCCGACAGTTTGAAACCAACATCGCTATTAACTTCGTTTTACCTTGAGCATAATTTTTCTTATCATCTGAAATTAAATACAAAGCATTTGCTTAGTGACGTAATGCACGAGTAAAAATTAAAGGGTGATCTTTATAAACATATGTTGCTGTTAATGATGTTGCTAAATTAATTGTAAATAGAATATAAATTATTGTAATATTCAAATGATACAATATTATAAAAATTTCGTTATTAATTTGCATTTAAAATTAAATGGAATGGCTATAAAGTTACGTATTTTTTCCAGTGTTAAAACATTAAAATTATTATTACCGTAGTATGTTGAATTTTGAGGCAGAGAGTATTTTGAAATGTTGGTATTTTCAACCCAAATTCCATAAGGCACTGGGATATCTGAGTTACTCCAATAGGATGCCAAAATTTTGTTATTATTTCGGAATAGATTCACAGATGGAACATACATAGGGGATTCCTGGGAGAAATAAATGTGTATCGGTGGTGGTCCTTTGTTGATTTTGGGATTCCAAATCTCTTGTTCCCGTCTTTCAATTCCATTCGGTGGACTGATGATTGCATCGTATTTGAAAACGTTTACGGAATCCAGTTGACTCAAATTTACCATCACAAAATTGCATTTATTGCTGATGTTGAATTGGAATCTGATGGGACAATGTTGATGAGATTGAGATCCAACAGCTGAGGCTAAATAAAATTCTTCGGGCCGTACAACGAGAAAGTTCTTCTGTAGTATCTGTAGTTAAAAAAGTTAAAGAAATAAATAGATTATAACGTATCATATTCAAGCTATTTTCAATCAGCCAATTTAAGGAAAAACTGGATTAGGCACCATAAAATTGTACCGTTTTAATAAAAATGGTATTAAACTTGCATAACATTTGGCTTTTGGACAAAAAAATTATCAATACTTTTTGGAGGTAAATAAAAGTATACCGGAATTTGAACAGGTGACGTTGAAAGATATTCATTCCATCTTCTTTGAGAATGTATTCTACCATTTCCGAATCCTCCTTCACCATTTTTCTTATGCCATAAAGAACTAGGAGGTAATTGAATAGTACTCACTTTTGGGCTTTGTACAATAGTTGTATTAATATCAGTGTTAATTACACTTGAATTGGCAAATGTTTTTTCATTAACTAGTTTTTTAATATAAAGACGCCCAGGATTTTCTAAATAACTATTACAGTATATCAAAAATGTAAGCACGATTATTGCAATGCTAAAAATTAATTGAATTGACAATTTGTTATTCATTGTATAATGATTTCACTTGAACCCACAATAATGAAATAAATAATGTTACCAAAAATTAATGAGCATTGTATTGTAGTTTGTTTTACTTGTTGAGTTTTTTTATGTCTTGACAGTGTTGACAGTAACACCTGGTCGTGTGGTTTGAAACCCTGTCAGATTCGGGCACTGTAACACGAGAACTCTACTTCAAATTTGAACTTGGCGGGGATTTGTTTCATAAGGTCAGTTTAAAAAGGCAAAGAAAACCTGAATGACTGAATCTGAGAGCGTTTCATAATAATACGCTTCCCAGGAGAATGACAGATGCAAATAAACGGGTTATTTATTTATACTCTTTTTTATTTCTATGAGAGAACTGGGAGAATGGAAGAAAATTGCAAAACGAATTCCGAATCTATTTACGACGGTGACCAGATTTGAACAGGCAAAAACAAGGACGTTTAAGAATTTCCTATGGTCATTACTATTTTAAAGATATTTCTAGCTTTTTAATGCATTTAAAATCCAGGACAGCTAGAAATTTACACACGAAACTGAAACTAATGAATTTTTTTCATACATACAACTTTTTGCTAATGGTTCGCTCTATGTTTGTCGCAAGACTGAAGACTGTCATTTAAAATTTTATTATTGGTTTTAGTGTGAAGCAAATGCATTTCTGTTCATTTGTGGTCAATGTTCTTTTTTATGGCAAATTACAGAAATATTATTGCCAGCAAGGGTGTACCGAGGGGGGAGGAGCACAGCGGCACATGCCCCTCCCGCTAATTCCGGAAAAAGAGTGAAAGAAATTAAAATTAAATTAAATTGGAAGGCTAAACAAACTATTTTCGGGGTTTTTTGCGGTCGTGCCTCTCCCCTCACGTATATTTATGATTAGGTCATGTTTAGTATGCAATACTTTAGCTACTGCTTATGATATTATAAAAATACATTATTTGCATTATAACTTCTATTAACTAATTTTGTGCTTATTATTATTATATCGAAGAGTTTAATAGTAGTAGTAGTAGTAGGGTTTTATTGATCGATATAGTCTGCATCAATCACATATACAATTACAAAATTCATTTCATAATATTATAATTTTCACTAATAATGTATAATTTTCACTAATAATGCCAAATCATCCTTAAAACTATTGAGCTGCAAACATAGTACAGCGACAGTACGAGACAGAAATTACAGTAAGTTATCATAGGTATATTCGTGTACTAGAAATACAGGTTACTACCCCTGTATGCTTCACACACTCAGTGTGCACAATAAAGCTTATAAAAGTGAAATATTATATAATATACAATACCTCAGCTATAGGGTCCTCTCTACAATCAGAAGCAGTGCTCCAGGCTCTGTGACCAGTAACATTAGTACCAATACTCTAACACTGAAAATAGAAATTGCTTCCCTACATCTTATACAATTCTAGTACATACCTATTTAGCTTTATGGTCCCTTGTCTTTGTCGACCGGCTTGTAATTACTCGATAAGCATGTAAATACCCAATGAATTTAGTACAAAAGAGTCTCATAAAGTTATAGCAAATGTAGGTTAAAATATGCAAAAAATACACTACATTCGCGAAAAATTTTGCGATTTTTTGCTATTTTTTAAACATTTTTTGCCTTTTTCCCGGAATTTGGGGGGGGGGCACGTGCCCCCCTCTCGGTACGTCCTTGTCGGCCAACTCCTTCTTGACCTTTCAGACTAACTGTCATTGCAGCATTCATCACACTTGAATATTTATTGAAGCAAAAATACCTGTGCAATTCAAAAGTAAGACAATTGTACCCATTTATAAGACGAAAGGGTCGAAAGTGAACTGTGCAAATTATAGACCTATTGCAACGCTTACTTACTTCTGTAAGATATTTGAAAAAATTGTATTAAGTAAATTAAGCAATATGCTGGAAGAAGATCTAGCTGTAAATCAATTAGGGTTCAGGTCAAAAAGAGGTTGTGAAAATGCAGTTCTCAAATTTACAAACGACGTACATAAGAAAATTGGACAAAAAATTGGCCGAGTCCTGGCAGTATTTGTAGGTTTAAAAACTGCATTTGAAACTGTGCAGCATAAGCTGCTAATTGTTAAACTAATAAAAAAATTTAACATAGCACCGTATATGATTAGACTACTAAATAATTATCTTAGTAACCGTATATATAAAATAAAGAATGGGAAGCATGTATCCAAGTACTTTAACGTAGAAGCCGGTATAGGGGCCGGTCTGCTTTAGGACCCCTATTGTTCACGCTGTACATAAATGATCTGGGTAAATCGGTTGAAATAAACTATATTTTATATGTAGCCGATTTAGTATTATGGGTAAATGGAGATGATGTAAATGAACTAATTGGTATAATGAATCGGAATTCACACAAATATTGTGGTGTAATGAAAATCATCTTAAGGTAAACATAGATAAAACTAAATATGTTATATTCCACAAGAGTCATGATTGTAAGGTAAAAGAAAATAGAAGCAATAATAGGTATGATAAAATATACTATAATAATGCAGAAATACAAGGACTAAGCAGCTTTCAATACCTATGTAGGTGTAATTTTAGACTCAAATATGAACTTTGTAAAACATGTAGAAAAAGTAGATAATAAGACGATATGTGTTCCAAAGTTTTGTAAGTTCAATTGCTGGAACAGTGGAAGTAAAAGGGTCGTAAGTAAGCCGAAAAATAAGAGGAATGGTAGTATCTCTGTAAGTGAACTATTATATTATTATGTAAAAATAATATATACACCATAGAGGAGAGAAGAAAAATAGCGCTAATTAAATTAGTCTGGAAAAGTCTAAATGAAAATTACATAGGTACTGAAAATTGGTTTGTTATCTCCCCAAATAGTGAAACAGCGTTTCTTAAACTTAAGGATGAGTGTTAAGCGATCAGCTGTTCCATCCAAAATGATCAGCTGTTCCAAAAATGGATTGTAGTTGAATTTGACTAAATTTAAAGTGGCGAAATTGAAAATGACGAAATTGAAAGTGGCGAAATTGAAAATGACGAAATTGAATTTGGCGAAATCAGTGACTATTGAACTTGACGAATTAGTCAACGTTGAATTTGAAGAATTATAAAACAATACCAATGTATTTGCCACTAAGAAATCATATTCCACTGATTCTTCTGGGACAATTTTTCTTTTCTACAATATACAAGATCAGGCTGCAATTGCGATGAAAATTCGTGTAGAAATAATCATATAATATTTTATATCTCTAGTAACCCTTACAGTGTAGTGTTTCATGTTAGTAATTATGATTGGTAGATAAGTAAGCTTTTTACGCATATTATTATACCTATACTGCATTAAACAAATATAGATGCATGTTACTTGACATATCTATTGATTTTTTTTTTGGTTTGAGAAGCGTATGTTATATTTCTAGTATCAGACTAGACTGAGAGAGAAAGAAAGGTTCATGGAGCTTTCATACATGCGTTACTCTCAATCAGCAAGTTTTGAATAAATATGTTAGTTATTTTTTAATCT
>JABASD010005139.1:0-13220 GCA_019776165.1 Pogonognathellus flavescens | reverse complement strand
ACGGACTAAAATATAAACTGCCCTAAATATTGCGGGGGGTTTAAAAATTATTAATGTTAGATATTAAATTTTTATTTTTTATTTTTATAATTTTTGTAAGCATTACATTCAAGAACGTACCGAAAGGGGGGGCACTGCACTGGGGGCACGTGCCCCCCAAATTCCTGGAAAAAGTCAAAAAATGTCTAAAAAATAGCAAAAAATTACCAAGATTTTCGCGCTACGCGCAAATTTACTGTATTTTTGGCTTATTTTAACCTAAGTTGCTATAATTCTTTGCGTTACGCGCAAATAATATGAGACTCATTTGCACTGAACTTACAGTGTGACCCCCCCTGAAATAGACATCCTGGGTACGCTCTTGTTTACATTACGTCATTCTATCCTACCAAAAATATTTGAGAAATGTCAATTAATCCTATTAACGTACTGAATTTATTAATTAATTATTGGAACTTAAGAGTAAAATAGCAGGTTCAATTTATATTTTTATAAGCAGCGAATAATAATATAATAATGCCATTTGATGCAAGAAATGATTTACCGCTAATTACGCTGCATAAATTATTGCAAGTAAAAAGGTAAACATTAATTTAATTTTTATACCAAAAAAATTGTTCCCTTATGACTGCACATTAATACAGTCATCGATTTGTACTGTACTCAACCATATTAGGACAATTTTGTTTAAATGTAGAAATTTTGGATTTCTGAAAAGTTGAAGGGGGGACCCTTCTTCAGCATTCTTTTCCCCATGTTAATTCCCATACGAAAAATTTCATTTGGGGGTTAACTTTTTTTGAATTTTTTACTACATATATGAAATGGCGTTTAGAGCAGCTAATAATTTTACTGTGAGGTAGACATGGTCTAAGCATCACTTGTGCAAAGTTTCATTACGATCCGATTTTTACACTTCTTGTGGTTCCCCGAAGAACACGAAAAGATTGCTCACTTGGGACAGAAACCGTACAAATGTCGCGAAATCTCGTGTTCAAAAGCCTTTAATGGTAAAGGTGAATTGTTTAAGCACCAAAATATTCCCTCTGGGGAGAGACAGCACCAATGTTCCATTTGTTCGAAAACATTCAGAAGATCAGATCACTTGAAAACTCATGAGAGAAATCACACTGGAGAAAAACCGTTTAAATGTTCCTTTTGTCCAAAATCATTTAAAAGTAAAAATGAGTTGGATAAGCACCAAATAATTCACTCTGGAGAGAGACAACACCAATGCTCTTTTTGTTCCAAATCATTTTTAAGGAAATTTCAGTTTGAAGATCACGTCAGAACTCATACGGGAGAGAGACCGTTCAATTTAGATTTGCGCGCAAATCAAGAAGACACAAAAAATTACACTCTTAGGAGAGACCGTGATGTCGTTATTTTGAAGAGTTATCTACCTCAAAAGAAAATTAAATCGAGCATCGTAATACAAGGAGAATAGAAAGAAAAATTCATACACATATTCAAGATATTATAAAATCATGCCAGCTTACAAAATCGTTTGTTGATTGATTTGTAATGAAGAATCGTGCAGTTTTTGTTAAAATTGTAAGCTGATTGTTTGTATCTTAAGAAATCCTAATTAAATCTGAGTTACATATTAGATAATCAACTCAAGTTCACCAATATTTAATTACATTTAACCAAGGTATATGATAATTTGCGAATTGGTCAGTCTTATTAAATTCTTATTGTTAAACTATTTTCTCCAATTCAATTTTTAATTGAATAAAATAAAAGTCGTAGGCTAGGAGGCATAAGGAGACATTTCCAATATTAGATGATTAGATGCAGTGTAGGCATGACATTAATGGTTTATAGTTTATGGTACAATTTCATTTGTTGAAAAGCATATAAATCATGCAATATACTTATTAAGTATCGAAAGATACTTTATAGAATCCTCTTGTCTATCTATCTATCTGTCTATTCATCCGATAACTTTAGAACGAATCAACATAAACGGTTGAAACTTTGCGTACGTGTTTTTAGGGTCAAAGGGAAGGTCAAGTTCGAAAATGGGGCCAATCGGTGACATAAGTCATTCACATGTGCATCAGTGCCGTAACATACATGTGCTGCCCTTGTGCAAAACCAAACATTGTTGGAACTTTTAAGTATCGAAAAATACTTTATAATTTATAAGATTCCCTTGTGTATCTATCTGTCTATTCACGCGATAACTTTAGAACGAATTAACGTAAATAGTTCAAATTTCGTGTGCGTGTTCTTATGGTGAAAGGTCATGTGAAATTCGAAAATGGGGTCAATCGGTGACATAAGTAAATCACATATGCATCAGTGTCGTAACATTCATGTGAAGCCCTGGTGCAAAACCAAAAATTATTTGCTCTTCATTCCAATACAATAAAATTGTGGTTAAATTAAATATAATCTGATTGTTTAAGAAAAACTATGGCAATATGAACTTTCGATACTTTATTACATCTGTTTTGAATAGTTTATTTGTATATGTTTTGCATATCGTTGATAACATATTAAAAAGAGACACACAAGAGGAAACAGTTTAAAAAATGTGACAAATTGAATCACAAGACAAATCGGGAAATAAGGTTACTTATTTCCGGCTCAAGGGGAAATATTGACCACTTTTTTTGGGTTTTTTTCATTGTGGTTTTTTCCCCATCCTTTTAAGGCCATTTAGTTAGGTCGTACCCCTCTCAAAGACAAATCCTGGGTTCCCGGAAGCCTTTTACACACGCTGAATAAGTAAATCGAGCATATTTCTCACGTATCAATGTTTTAGTTACTACATACGAGTTGAGCTTTATTCAGGACAACATCCTTGGAAAATAGGCACGAGATTAAATACGAAAAGGAAAACAAGTTGCTCCTAACCATAAAATATCTCTAAATATCATATTTCTAAATATAAAACTTATTGTTACTTAGCTAGCAACCCAATTTTATTAATATCTGTTATATTAAGGCAACATTGATATTTTATTGGTGAATACTTGGATTTTTACTTGGATAAGTTGGCTATGGAGCAAAAAAGGAATTGTTGGATTTGTTTTAGCAACGAAAACAACCTAACACTGGCAACCGTGGACTGGGAGAAATTGCTAACAAACTGTGAGATTTATTTAGACACCACAATCATCATTAAGTCTTTCGAAAATGATTCTGCAGTATCCTGTTGCAGATATTGCTTTGAATCTGCACGTCAACTGACATTACTGAAAGAACAAGCTGAAAAGCTAGAAAAAGAAATTTCAGATTTAAGTTTCTTATTTTCGAAAAATGTTCTGGAACGACGAAGCGAGTGGATTACTGCAAAGGATGAAATTGCCAATCAAATAGACGAATGTTTGTTAATTCACAAAAATTATGATGGTCATCCAAGTGTGATGTTCGGAAATGTGAACGTCAAAAACGAAGTTAGCGAAAGTGGGTTAGAAGAATTGCTACTGTCAGAGTCACCAGTAAAAATAGACCAGGACAGTCTTGACACCGATCTGTGGTTTGAATCCAAAGAGTCTGAAAATGTTGCTAAATATAAATGTGATCAATCAGAAAATGATTGCGACGATAAACATTCCCACGATGGATCAGTTTCTGAGGCAATTGACTCTTTTATCCCAAATATTGCACCGGATCAACGAATTTCTTCAATAAACGCTGACTGCGATCCACAAATAACACAACATCCACAATCAATGGCGGATTTGCTGAAATATTTTAAATTGAAAACACCTATTATTAAGTTAGAAAGTAAGTCAACGTTAATTTATTAAACTGTTTAACCTTTGATTATTTTTTAGTGTATGTATGAAACTATCAAACTCATATTATGAGTTGTTTCTCGTTTTACATATACTTGTCATCCAAATGATGATTATGCATAAAATAAAATAAGGGACGTTTTAAAAAAAATGAGATATTCACTTTCAATTTCCAAAGTCATTTGTAATTGTAATTAAAATACTGTGGTTTGATAGATAATACCTTTAATAAGTATCGAAAGATACTTTATAATATTCCATTGTCTATCAATCTGTTTATCTATCTTTCTATTCACGCGATAACTTTAAAACGAATCAACATAAACCGTTCAAACTTTGTGTATATGTTTTTGGGATCAAAGAGTAGGTCAAGTTCGAAAATGGGGTCAATCGGCCCTGGTAAAAAGCCAAAATTTGTGGGTCCTTCATTCCATGGCTATAAAATTGTGTTTAAATTAAGTATAGATTGTTTTGGATAAATTATGGCAATATGAACTTTCGATACCTGATTACATCCGTCTTGAATGGTTTATTATTTAACGAAATAGAAACACTTTTACTTTTACATGCACTAAATATAAACAGTTTAATAATATTTATTTATATTCATAATTTTTCTTGCAGGGATCCAGCCATGTAAGAGAAGAAATTTAACGAACAAAGCTTCTAGTGATATTCAAGAAAATATAAAATGTGAAAAAGCGTCCAGTGAATCGTCTGAGACGAAGAATTGTTCTGAAACTATTTCTAAAGGGCTATCGTTCAAATGTCAAGCGATATCGTGTTCGAAAGCCTTTAGAAGTAAATATAAATTAGTTAGGCACCAAAGAATTCACTCTGAAGAAAAACCGTACAAATGTTCTTTGTGTTCGAAATCATTTAGAATACCAGGTTACCTAAACAACCACAAAAAAATTCACTTGGGAAAGAAACCTTTCAAATGTGATGAAATATCGTGTCCAAAATCATTTATAAGTAAATGTAAATTGATTGAGCACCAAAGAGTTCATTCTGGAGAAAAACCGTACAAATGTTCCGCTTGTTCGAAAACATTTAGAGTAGTACGCGCATTGAAAGATCATGAGACAACTCATTTTGGAGACCGACCGTACAAATGTTCTTTTTGTCCAAAAACATTTAGAACAGTGCGCTCATTGAAAGATCATGAAAGAACTCATTCTGGAGACCGACCGTTCAGATGTTCTTTGTGTTCACAAACATTTATAACAACACGCCAATTAACAGATCACAAAATAATTCACTCTGAAGAGCGACCGTGCAAATGTTCTATTTGTTCAAAAACATTTAAAACAAAACGTCACTTAAAAGATCACGAAATCATTCACTCTGCAGAACGACCAAGATTGCACGTATGTACATTTTGTGGAAAATCTTTTCTAACTTTACGTCACTTGAAAGGGCACGAATACATTCACTCGGAAGAAAAACCTTACAAATGTTCGATTTGTGAAAAATCATTTGTGAAAACCGGGGACTTAAAAGAACACGAAAGGGTTCATAGTGGAAATCGACCTTTCAGTTGTTCTTTTTGTTCAAAATCGTTTAAAAGTGCAAGTACCTTGCGATATCACGAATACATGCACTCCGAAAAGATGCCATACAAATGTTCTACTTGTTCAAAGTCATTTGCGAATTCGAGTAGGTTGAAATTGCACGAACGGATTCACACTGGAGAACGACCTTTTAATTGCTCCAGTTGTTCAAGATCATTTACAAGAGCAGGTGATCTAAAAGTACACGAAAAAATTCATACTGGGGAAAGACGGTACAAATGTCCAAGTTGTGACAATAGTTTTAAGCGACACGATCATTTAAAAGTGCATCTGCAATTGAAGCATAGAAAAACTAATGAAGAATGTATACTTCCCTGAGACATATAAATCAAACACAGGCATACACAATCGATTAAAAAACCAAAATATGTCAACATTATCAGCTATGTGCGTTTGAATAAATGCTCTCACTTCATTTAGTAAAAATATTTTTTAAATAATTATATATGTACTATGACAATAAAAAATCACATCTGCTTACACAATCAATTAGTTGCTTAATTTGTAATGAAGAGTATTAAACCTGGAATTTTGTTCATTTTTTAACTATAGTAGACCCGATTCAAATATAATATTTTATAATTAATATTAATTATAACAAATATAATATTTTGTAATTAATATTAATTTTAACAAATATAATATTTTATAATTAATATTAATTATAACAAATATAATATTTTATAATTAATATTAATTATAACAAATTATACGATACAGTAATTCTGTTGTGCCACAAAACATAAAACTAATTGAATTGAACATTTGTGTTCGTTAAATTTTAATAAGAAAGAGATAAACGGTAAATTAATGTTGTTTATTCTGAATATTCATTGAACGTTAAATTTCCCATTTAAAGTAGATACACATACACTTCAAAATTAACATTAAAATGTATATATGTATCTCGCTTACATTAGTACATTAATTACATTAAAATGTATCATGTAACTCTTTGTGTGCACTTCCACCGCCACCTTCAGATTTAGCCGGTCCAAGTGTTTCACCAAAAGTATCCACTTGAATCTTTATCATTTAATTAAATTAAACGTACCGAATGTCAATTGCAGTTGAGAGTCATTTTCATATCACGTTAAAATAATCAATTAAAATTCAAGTAATATGAGCAGTGGAGCAGCCCAAACCCATTCTTAAACTGCCAGTTTCTATGCGATCAACTTCATTAAAGATATTTTAACAACTTGTAGAGCCAGACTTAATACTTTAGTTGAAAATGCAAAATACAAAATACTTTCGATTCGAACTACATCATACCTGGTCGATGTATTTATAAAATATGATTAGTTAATTTTCTAACAATAAGAGTATTAAATGACTGTGCAACGCAATTATAAAATATCAAACATGTGGTAGACATAGAAAATTGGTTAGGCTATATTAGAGTTGTGTGTAAGTAAATATTGGAGTTAAGATGATGTTGTGTAAGGTAAAGGTATTTATTTGGTAGTTATATATTGCAATTATATAGGTCCCCTTAACAATACATAATACCCGGAGTTTATTGTACAAACACATTCCGTA
Source organism: Pogonognathellus flavescens (assembly GCA_019776165.1). Lineage (NCBI taxonomy): Eukaryota > Metazoa > Arthropoda > Collembola > Entomobryomorpha > Tomoceridae > Pogonognathellus > Pogonognathellus flavescens. The sequence goes on along the minus strand of JABASD010005139.1, from coordinate 6,352 downwards.
ATCTTAAGTTTATTATCTAACCTAAAAGTAATTACAAAATCTAGTTCTTTTTGAAGAAAGGCCATGACTGGGCTTTACAAATACCTCCTCTGCGGTATAAATTAAATTTCTCAAAGTAGTAGCTACATGCCTTTATTCTCCACAAAAAGCTTTCGTCGTAAGATGATGAAGCAGCAGTATCTACCTCACCCCCGAAACTGTTAAAAACCAAAGGATAATTAATAAACAACGAGCAAGAAATATAGTTATACAAGAACAACCTCTTTCGAATAGTGAAGATACATATCAGTTGGAAGTTACAGTAACTTAAATGTGGAGCATTATCAGGAAACGAAATATCCAAAATCCTGCATGTGTGTAAGTTTTTTTAATATTTGGTTTAGCGTATGGATGATCAAAAAGTTTTAAAAACCACCATATATGGGTTTTTCAAATTCCCTTATATAGAGGTGGTATGACTTATTCATTTTAACTCATAAAATGTAAAAGAAGTTTAAACATGTATAAGAAGAGAAATTTAGAAACGACATACTTCGAAAGTCGCAATGAGACTTGAAACTGAAAAACCAGTTACCCAAATTAAAATGTATCCCAAAAACTACTTTTCTAAAAACCACTTTTTCAAAAAGCCAAAGTTGTGTGTTTTAAAATAAAACATCGTAGGTATTTCGTTTCCGGACCATATGGGATAATTTTAACTGTTTACCCTTTTTTATACAGAAACTGTCCAGATCCAACGTTTTGAATCATGACAACTCCTGGACGACCTGGGATGGCTATTGCATTCCATTGTTTTAGCTTTAAAGAATTGTCATCCTGATTCAAAATAAATTTAATGGTCTTTCACATTTTGATTATTACTCATGCTATTTTTTATATTGTGTTAATCATGGCTATACACAAAGTAAAAAATAATGTCTTACAATTTGCCCAACTGTAAAATAGTGCTTAGTATTAGTATCGGCGTCGGAATTTTCGTTAGGTGCATCAAGTGAGTATATGAGGTATCCGTCACCTGTAAATTTAAAATCGTTACAAATTTTCATGGTATGACTTTGTGTGATCCGCATAGGGACACCTGTATGGCGATCTTTGCAGTAACCTAGAAATTGACATGCATATATTTTATTAATTTTTTACCATCTCTATCGCTCCTCAAGATTTTGTTATGAATTCCAGGATGAGCACTAGTGGCTTCCAGAGGCTGTAGGTACATATAAAAAATTTGCTTTCATTTCAAACATTAAAATATTAAAATTGGTAAATTTCATGTGTTCTTACATTTCCGTCATGGACGTTAACAATACAGAAGCAGTCGTCCGGAGGAAACTCTGTGAATTTATAAAACGCATAAAGTCTCCACATACCGATATTTAAGATTGGAGTAAGAATCGTTTGTAACGGATTGTATGAATTAAATTTTAATGTTAAATGCTATATCAACATTTAAAAAGTATATATCAAACATCGTTCCAAAAGTGAAATATAGAATGTTAGGTTTCCCAAATGCTTATAGGTCTTGGTAAGTTATATTTGTAACTGTATGCTAAAGATATGAATAATGTATATTAAATATATTCAAATTACGACTTCAGTACAAACTTCTTCCACAAAAGAACTGAAAATTTAAAAAAAAATTACTAATTTATGATGGTTAATATTTACCTGTGGGATTTATTGATGTTGCCGAATTCAAGAGGTTTAGCATAACGAAGCATGTGACCAATTCCCAAAAATTCCGCATTGCGACGTTTGGTAACTGAACTTTCGGTAATGTGGTAACTTTAACGAAATAGTTAAGACGAAGTTTTGAAACTGAAAGGAAATGTATGGAAATATGAAACTGACACTATGCGTGATGTATGCATTTAAATGTTGAACACTGCATGTTTGTGTCATTAATATCGCAGTGGAAAGTTTTTACAACAAACTGCTTATCGCACATAATTTATGTAGTACAGTAATGTGATTTATGCCATGCCATATGATATTATAATTTTGCACAATTCGGTAAATACTTTATTTCTAATCTAATCAGAAACGAGTGTTCATGACTATGACCCATCATTTTCTGATTTGTCTTTTTTGTTGGGAATGAGCCATATCACAGAAGAGTATGCGAAGATAAACGAAAGCAATATTGTTCCAGCCTTTGATATGATATTCCATGATCAACGAATAATAGACTTTCATCATCCTTGTGCAGAATAAATTGATTGATTCAAATAATGTGGAATGATTTTTTACCAGCTTGAACTTGTCACATTTGTCAATGTTGAATGAAAGGGTAACCTGTCTAAAGTAGTGCTCTTATTATTATCTGCTTGATTATATGCTACTCTTTCAAGGACGTACCGAGTGGGGGGCACTGGGGGCACGTGCACCCCCCCCCCAATTCCGGGAAAAAGGCAAAAAATGTCTAAAAAATAGCAAAAAATACCCAAATTTTCGCACTGTATTTTTGGCTTATTTTAACCTAAATTTGCTACAAAAATTCGCGCTACGCGCGAATACGATACTTTTTTGCACTGAATTTATGGTGTGCCCCCCCGAATAGAAATTCTGGGTACGCCCTTGTACTCTTTAGTGAATTCTATTTGAGAGGCTTTATCTGAGCGTACTCAAATTGTTGTATAGGTACTTACTTTATATTATGGTAAGTAACCATATATTATATGTACATATAACATATACAATAACTTGTTCTATAGCATGGTTTATTGTTAAAATAAAGCCCAGGCGCATCCGATTGATTAATACGTCTTGCATTTGTACAGGTACAGGCGTCTTGCATTTGCTCTGCATACCTGATGTGATTTATACAGCATAAGTAACGACAGGTACAAAATATCTTGCCGTCGAGTTGCTAATAATATTGCAATTGGTAGGTTAAGTTTACATATCCTCTTTATCGTTACTTTTGGTGTGGGTGAAATGCACAAAACAGTTCCATTTATTCTCGTATTTGTTAGTTAAAGTCTAGAAGATAAATACATTATTACTATTATTTTTATTAGTGAACTAAATAGGATTCAGAGTCACAAAATCAAGTTCACCTGCCGCTTGACTGCTGGCGTGATTACTTTATTAGTATTAAACCGGTTAAAAACAAATGGATGTTTCTCCTGTTATTATAGTAGACTTTGCCAGTATCATTGTTTTCGAAATTCTATGAAAAAATGCAAAATTGTACCCTTTGCACCAAAAAATAGGCCAATTACTTCTAAATGTTTCAGATTATAATATACAAAGAGCAAAAAATTTAAATAGGAGTTCCCAGATCAGTGCTAAGAAGCAAAATTGTCTTCCTTATAAACCAAGCCACTTTGTTTTCTCAAATTGCTCCCCATAGTAATGTAATGTTTCATAGGCAGATTTATAAAAGCACGAACATGAATGCTACTAGGACGGATCCTTGGAAACTACGCACAAGATTAAATACCAAAATGCAATGAAAAGAAAAGGCGCTTGCTTAGTCGACTAATCATAACTTGTTGATTTTGATCTCAAACATAAAATATTAACAATTATTGATAGTCAACCTTAACCTAATACAATTGTGGTTAATTTATTAAAAAAAGGAAAACTAATAACCAAAATGGTAAAACTCTCATCTACGAAAGATTGTTGTTGGATATGTTTTAGTAGTGGATGCAACAATACAACAACTGTGACAACTGTGAACTGGGAAAAAATATTGGAACATTGTGACACTTATTTAGACAGTTCAATTATCATAAAATCCTTCAACAATGAAACCACAGTTATCAGTTGCGACTATTGTTATGAATCGGCAAATCAACTTGGATTACTCGAAGAACAAGTTATAAAGCTACAAAAACAAATTTCGGATTTAAGTTCATTGTTTTCGAAAAATGTTCTAGAGCGACGGAGCCGATTCAAGAATGAAACAAGCGAAAACGCTGCAAAATCAAATCCAACAACGAACAATCGTTTACCAATTAACAAAAATTATAGCGGACAATCCATTGCGGTCATCGAAAATGTAAACGTGAAGATAGAAGTTTTTGACTGTGAGCCAAACAAATTACCTTCAGAGTCTGAAGTGGAGACAGAAAGAGACGATCTCGTCACCGACGTGACGTTGGACGAAGATGAGAATGAAACTGTTCATAAGGATAAATGTCAAAATGTGATTCATTCAGAGGAAGCTATTGACATTAAATATTCCTGCGATGAAATAGTTCCCAAAATAGCTGACACTCTTAACGAGGTAGTGGTACAAAATCAGAGATTGCCATCAACAAATGAACACTTGGATCAACAAGCGAAAACAATATCAACAGAAGAATTGCTAAAAACTGTGAAAATGCCTGTTATTATGATAAAAAGTAAGTCTATTCTGATTAATACTGTTTATTTAACGTTTGCAAAATGTACAGTTACATACTGATGTATATCAATAATACCATTATTGATTGATGGATATTAATATGGTAATACCATTGGTTGGCCATTATTACCAGGAAATGAAAAACCCGTAGGTTTTTTATGAAAAACCCACAGTCATGGGTTTTAACGGGTTTTTCTGGGTATGGGTTGTATACAGCCCAAAAAGAGCAGTAATTTCATATCTAACTCCCTTTTTCAACACACAATATTACCTTAATTTCTTCTTTTAATAGTAATCTAAACAATTATTTAATGAGTGTTAGATTTATTATTTACATTTTATGACCAAAATTAACGATACTTTATACGAATTTAATTTAAGTAAATAGCCTAACCTATTTGTATTTTTAAGGGGCCATGAAAAACCGACCCGGGTAGTTTTTCAAATTTTTCACCTCCCAAAAACCGACACAAAACCCAAAAAACCCACAACCCAGGGTTTTGGGGATTTCGTTTCCTGAATACATTTAATCTAATCTAACACACATACTAAGTATTCATTCAATTTTTTGGCTATATGATATTATATAATAAAAGTCATAATTATAGCAAAAATAAGTATCAATTTGGTTGGTTAAATATTGCTCATTTCAAGATTATGTTGTACCTTAAAGCAAAATTAAAACACAAAAGCCAAAAACCCAGGTTTTTACAATTTTTAACTACACAAAACCAAAGACATCCATAACCAAGATTTTTGTTTACCAGGTTTCCAGTTTAGGTATTGTTTTAAGAAGCCCAAACAGCTTTACTAGTGGAAGCAGCTTTCGAAAGTAGTTTTACTTTATTTCTGTTCTAAATATTATTCCAGGGATTCAACCTTGTGGAAGCAGAGATTCCCGAAAAATGGTTTCCGATTATAAAAAAGAAGGGCTAAAATGTCAAAAAGATTTACATGATTTTAGTCAACAGAATACTTCTTCTGAACAACTTGAAGGATTGAAGACACACGAAGAAATCCAACTTGAGGAGAAGCCGTTCAAATGCCATTTGTGTTCTAAATCATTTAAATGTCCTTCTAAATTTAGAAAGCACAAAAAATTGCATTCTGAAGATAAACCACACCAATGCTCACTTTGTGGAAAATCTTTTAAAACATTAAATCAGTTAAAAGTGCACGAAAGACTTCACACTGGTGAAAAACCATTCCAATGTACTTTTTGTCTCAAAACGTTTAGATTGGCATTTAGCTTAAAAAAGCACGAAGTACAACTTCACTGTGAAGAAAAACCCTACAAATGTTCTCTTTGTTCAAAATCATTTGGGATAGCACATCTGTTAAAAGCACACGAAAAAACTCACTCTGGAGAGAAACCGTTTAAATGTCCCTTTTGTTCAAAATCCTTTAGAGATTCATGTGAACTGAAAGCACACTACCAATCAGTTCACCTTGAAAAACCATTTCACAAATGTTCTTTTTGTGAAAAATCATTTAAGAATTTTAACAATTGGAGACAACACGAAAACAGTCACTCTAGGAAGAAATCTTACAAATGTACTTTTTGTGACAAATCATTCCCGAAACCGGGATTTTTGATAATACACGAAATGGCTCACAGAGGAGAAAAGCCTTTCATTTGCTCTTTCTGTGCAACCTCATTTACCACTTTAAATTCTTTAAACCGACATGAACAAATTCACTCTGGAGAGAGAAAGAAACAGTACAAATGTTCTGTTTGTCCAAAATCATTCTATCAGTCGGGGGATGCAAAACAACACGAAAGAATTCATACTGGAGAGAAAAACCACAAATGCACAATCTGTGAAAAGACCTTCCTGTACGGCCGCTATTTAAAAAAGCATCGTGAACACAAACATGGAGAAACCAATCAATAATTCATACTTCCTTGAACTGTTAGAAAATAGCCTCGGCTTGCACAATAAATCATTTTTTTACTACCGAAATAATTGTTATGTGACAGAATCAGGCGCGTAACTA
>JABASD010005138.1:0-13221 GCA_019776165.1 Pogonognathellus flavescens | reverse complement strand
ACATTGGTGCGATATGGTGTCACAAAAATCTAATGTAAAATAGCGCTTCGATTAAATAGCGTTCTGAACATATTTATGACTATAGTGCGGCACGATCATGAATCCAACATCAGTCAGAACGTGAAAACGAACTTGTTGAGTTTTCAAATCTCCCGCCATAGAGCTCAAAAATATCTCAGAAGCAGAATAAAATATTTTATGCACCCTTGTCTCTGTCTGGTCTACTAGTTTAGTGAAGACTATAAAATATTCCATGCATCCATGCTCCTCGTTCTTAATTACTATAAAAACAAACATTTATTAAATGAATTCGTCTACAGGGAGAAATTCATAAGTGCTCCCAAAGGAGTTTGATACAGGTAGGGGTCCACAGTAGGTTATAATACCTACCTGTATCAAGAGTGTGGGAGGATACCTATACCTGTATCAAAATCGTATGGGAGCAGTTATAGTTTTCTCTCTGTATACACTCGTACACAGTTCCTTTTTTAATTTTGCTGAATTTCGAATGTTAAGGCAGGCTAAATTTAAATTCACAATTCTTTTTTTTTAAATTCTGTAATAATGCCATCAACATGGTTCTATTTAAAAAATACTAGAACTGCAATGGAAACTATAAAAAATCCACACTGAATTTCTAATTTTAAGAACTTCAACATGTAAATTCGAACTGCAAACTTCACACAAAATACAGGTTTGATTACTGATATTTTGGGGGTCATGAGAAAAAGTGACTAAGAGAAAAGTAAAACAGTTTGGCAGAACAAAACATTAAGATTTATCGCTCTCGTTCATTTAATGAATAATTTAAGCAGAAATAAAATGAAATCATAGCTTTTCAATCTTGCCAAAACATCTTATGGATACTAAAAATGACATTTACTTTTACTTTAATAACAGATAAATAAAAAATGTAAATCTAGTAAAATTTAAAACTACGCTGAGTCGAAAGAGGAATGACATTACCAGCTATAAATGCCGAAGTCTACATTTGTCATGGAAAGAACAAGAACTTTGTGGAAATTGTTGTTGTCTGTTAGATTCATTATAGAGTAGACATTTCTTAAGGCGGGTGGTGTTTATTATGTCACGCTCCTACTCTTTATACAGGAAAAACAACCCAATTTCATCGGTGTAAAGATATTGACAGGAATGCCAGGTGAGCCCATACGTATAGATATGCCCTTGCCTTGTCCGTAAAACAATAGTATTGAAAAATGTGTTAAATTATCACACCATCGTTAAATATAGCAAGTTAATTTATTTTGGTTGGCTTCAAATTTCGTGAGTTTATCCTAATATTAATCTAATTTTTTATGTATTTTTGAATATTAGTTTTTAAACGATTTGTAGATCTGATTAATTTGGAGTTTTGTATGTACTGATTATTAACACTATTTATCCTAATTGAATTACTAATTAACATGAATTACTCTCTCTCTCTGAACTTAATACAAACTTTCTTATCCATAGTTATCTTTACATTCTTTATTATGACTTCCTGAATATTACTTTACTATCCCCCCCTCCCCTTACAACAATGTAGATACTCGCTTGTGTCGATAATTGCACTGAACATTTCTTACAATGATAATACGTATAAAACTTTACAAAAATGGTTCTTGAAAACAAAATGGTCATGGAATACAGTAGAGGTATCAACAGGTATACAAAAAAGTTTTAATACTATATTTACAAACAATATGACAAAAGAATATAGAAAGAAAGGATCATATAGGATATCAACTTCAGAAGAGCAATGAGTATTATTTACAAGGCCTATTATTTCTGGACTGCATCATAGGTAGCCGCCATAGAAGAAAATATATTTTGAAGAGAATCCGTAGAGTAATTAACGTAGAAAGACACGCTTTGTAAAAACTGTGCCATGTCGCTAACACGATTTTCCAAATCACATATTGATAGAAAAGCTTCGGTGTCATTGGGTCCACAAAGGGCTCGTATTTTATGAAAATACAAGCGTTTATTTTTAGTCCATTGAGTATCTCTGCCTGGAATGTGATCTTGTAGATTTGATTGAGTGGACTTCGAAGCATCTGCATCTGAAATATACAATAGCTTGGTTAAATTCATCTGCAAATGATTTCTACCGAATCAAATTGAGAAGATTTTGTATTTTCGTAACTAACACTAGCTTAAAATAATTTTTAATATTTCTATCCAACAAAACGCTAATTTTTTCAGAAAACTAAAAGTCTTTTTGTGTTTCGATAAATGTTTTACTGCTTTTTTACCAATTTCAATGGTGGGATCACCTTGTTCAGCATTGTCTTCAAGTTCGCTCAGTACAGACTTTTGCGCTTCCTCACAACCCTCGAGTCTCACAGCAGGTCCTTCATTCTTTTCAGCAGTAGCCTCTGGCAAAAGTGATTCGTCAAAGGAATCAATGTAATATTGATCATCTTCATGGCCAGTCGATTTCAGCAATTCCTCCGCCGTGATACTCAAAACATCGCATTCCATTTCCGATACCGTTTCTGACTCCTTCACCCTCTCCAAAGTCACTAGACCCATTTCTTCGGTCGATTCTGAATCAGGGTCAGTCTTTTCAACTTTTGACACACCTATATACACAAGAATACACAACCAAAATCAATATTAACTTTTTTTCAACTGATGAATCAAATAATAAATTAATTTACGATTCATATAACAATTAACTATTTACAAGTTGAAAGCCAAAAGAGGATAGTGAAAAAATGTAACAACGAAAATAATAAAAACGAATATTAAATGTTGAAAATTTCGCTTACCATTAGCATTGCCATCACTTTTAACGGGGACTGATGGTGGAGGTAGACTTTCTTTGTCTGCTTCATCATAGCTAGTATCGACCGTCTCCACTTTTGGAAGAATAAGATCAGGAAAAAGTGCTTCAAAACTCCTGGAACTGCTGCTGCTACTCAGCTGATCACCGCAGTCGTCGGAAATGCTTGGACTAAGTATTCCCTCATGTTTTGTTAACGATGGCTTGGTTTCTTCTGAAGAACCTTCTGGCAATTCCGGTTTGACATCTACAAAGCGTCTTTTCAACACTGGCTTGATATCTGACGATATTTTTGGCAACGTTGGTTTAGTTTCCGAATGACTTCTTTTCAATATCGGTTTGGTTTCTGAAGAGCAACTTGACCACATAGGGTCATCTTTGGTTTCTGCAGACTTCGCTGCTGTTTCATCTTTTTCAGGGTTGTCTTCTGTTTCACTTTCAACTTCAACTGTGCTCTCGGGTTCTTCATCCACCTCATTATTGACTTTGGAGTCATCTAACAGAAATATTCAGAACAAAGAGTATTCAATCAATAAGATAGTTCAACTCAATTTTTACAAGTATTAAATACTTAAAAATTGACGATGCTTACCTTGCTTGGGTGTTGAAACTGTTTTCGCGTCTTGAAACACTTTTTCCAGCTCTGCATTCCAATTTTTTGGAAAAGAAACATTTCCGCCGAAACGAAATTTATTGTAGAACTCGTTAGTATACAGCTGGTACTGTAGGAAAACGAAATGAACCAACGTATTTATATCTTTCCAAGAATTTTTATGGAAATTACACAATTTGGATCACACAGTAATATTTTTACGCATTTCTTACGCTTTTCAAACAGGGCATCTTGTCCAACCAGTTCAAAAGGACATTTCCGTCAACTCCAGGAGTGTTGATGAATTTTTCCAGAAAATGAAGCCATCTTGAACTGCGGATGCGTCCGAAACTAATATTGTCATACGACTTCCGCACGAAGAATTCAATTCGCTGGCGACGAATCTGAGTTAAGTTGCTGCAAAAGAAAGGAAAAGAAAATGAGTTATAAAAATTATTTATTTCATGATTTGAATTTCCTTCCGTGATGAATTCCAATCTATCTCAACCATGTTCTCAACAGAATCTAAACATTTACAATTAAATAATACACTTACCATCTCTTTGGGGAAGATTTTCCAATCTGAGGCGTTACTCTTTGCATTGCTTCAGTTTTTGGCAGTAACACCCTCGTCTTCATTTTTGTACCTATGCAGATAAACTTAAGGTAACTTTAGTAGAAAGGGAAGATTTGTTGTAATTTTTAGAATCACAACAGAAATGTAAAAATATGTTCAGCGTCTTACAGAATAATACTTTGAAAAATAAATTGGAATCAATTTCGAATTCAGAAAAAATGAAAATTTCGAATTGAAATTTCAGAAAAATAATATTCTGGAAAATAAATCGGAGTAGTTTTCGAGGTTAGCAGTGTCAAAGTTTCAGTTTCTTCTCCCGGATGGTTGCTGCGATTATTAAAATACTTCACGAAAAAACTTCTCCTTTTATACGTTCCGGGAAAGCTGCTGGAACAAAGGAAGGTCTTGTGTTCCAGTCAGTGCCAGTCACGTGGAACTTGGAAATACTTTGTGTGTTCCTGTTCGTACCAGTTACGGGTCGGTACAAAGAAAGCTGTGGTTTCTCTCCATGTGCCCATCACGTGCAAGATAAGTGATCACTATTCTGTTTATAGTTTATAAATATTGAGTAAAAAGAAAACCACCGAACCCGGTATAGCAGCAGCACTGTGTTAAGGAACAAAATGACTATGCGTGACGCCAACTCATAAACAAATCATAAATCTAAATCAAATCATAAACCAAAAATGCTCTTTGTACCCCTTAAATAATTTTCAACACACACAGAATATTTTATTATAAATCGTAGATACTAAATAGCATTAATTCGATTTTAATTTAAATCGTATACACAATGGCATACCCAGGATTCGGTGATGGGTGAGGCAGAGGCACGATTGATTCGAAACGGGAAAAAAACAAAACATAAATATAAATAATTTTGGATTAAGTATCATCCATTGAATTTTAGATGCTTACTTGTATTTTTATCTGATAATGTCTTTTATTCGCCGATGATGTAATTTATCAACAAAATCAAAATAAGTCAAAAAGTTAGATTTTTAATATATTATTACAAGACTTAATAAAACCATTTTTAATGGGATTACTGTGACAAGTACAGTAAACTACTGTCTATTTAATAGAAAACATAATGCATTTTGTATGCTTATTAATGTTTTAAGTTGCCAATAACATAAATTTTTATGTTTATTTGTAACGGTCCAAGTCGCATTTTTCAAGGAAATTGCCAGTCGTTGTAGGCCAAAAATTGAGAACTAGAAAAATTAGAATAATACAATTTTAAATTCATGATCTAAGTATAAATCTATATTTACGTTGTCATTGAGCTTTGAATATTCAATACTTCATGTTGACATGAATTTAACAATTAACACAATTATTTTAATTAAATAAATACCATATTTATATCCCAAGATGACAGGACAAGCACCATGAATGACGCGTGGGTCACAAGTGCCGTTTTTGAATGTGTCATACCAAAAAATGGCTGACCCTTTCACGGGAATCGCGGCTGTTCCCAGATAAGGAAATGCCGTAAGTCCTCCAGCTTGAACAGTATTCATCTGTAACAAAATAAATTATATTCGTTTTAAAAAACACTTTGCAATTTGAAAAAATAACTATTATAAATATTATTTTTCAGGTGATGAAACGAATTCACTTACATACGTTATAACAGTAGCAAATCTGTCTTCCTTACTATTTTCGTCAGTCTGGTCATCATTTGATAACAACTTTACAAAGAAAAATAGTTGTAATTACAAATGAGTTCCAAAATTATCAAGTTATCAGTTTTAATTACATTTGTGACATTCTTTTTAATTATTGTATAACTCACACAGTCTGAATGGAGTGCGCAGTTACCTCCAAAAGAATAACCTGCCATTTGCAGGGTTTCACTGTCGAATATTTCTCTAACATTTAGTCCGGTTAAGAAATTTAATTTTTTGTAGTACGACTCCATATTAGTAGTAGAGCGATTTTCCAGCCAGCCAATTGTCGCAGTACGGTAATTATTGATTACTGCTGTCATCTCAACCTTGTCGGAAGCAAAGACTAAATCTTCTGATGCGGGAGCAGATTCGTGATAAATTTCGTCCAGAAAGGTATCCCCAAACAAATCGTAAATTTGCACAAGGCGAGGTTCTGTATGAAGTAACTCCATTTTTAAAGGATTAATTTTCCAGTAAGAATGAGATTTTGTTTCGTACCAGCAATGCAATTTACGCTTCTCTTCGGCTGTCTACAAATAACACAGTTGTAAAATCAATTTCACACTTACTAATTATATTTTCATATACATGATACAAAATTTACATCACAAAATTTATCTAAAATAAAATAAAATTACTGACATAATATACAACTTTTTTTGTAAAAACATTTACTAAATTTTCTTGCAGTTTTTTTAAATGTGAACGTTTAACAGAACTAACCTGATAGTTCCCACCGGAACACAAACTCATATACGGAATTGGACCATTTGCTTGTGGACCATCCACAATTGATTCTGCATCGTAGCCTTTAAATGAGTCAATGTCCTCCCTTAACCTTTTAAGTGCCTTTTCAATGTTTATTGGTCTTCGCTGTGGTTTTGCTTTATCGAGTATTCTTTTCTCCGGGGCATTGACAAATTTCCATGCAAAAAAATTGAAGTCATATCCTTCGTCAAATAGGAATGCGTCCCACCATGCATCATGCTGAAATTAATTTTAAAAAGCTCACATCCTTTAATCGTACAAAATATTATTCCATCTATCCATTCGTTATTTATGTTTTTAAAGCAGTTATATAATATATTATGTGACGTTAAAGTGAAACCTCAATTTTAGTTTCTTTTAGGTATTCCGAATATCCTTCTGTCTGTTTTAAATATTGATAGGCGTTTTTCCGGTACTCTGAATATTGTTTTTTCTTCATAAATGGTAATCCCAGTTCGATCCACTCGATTGCTAACACGAAATGAAATATTTCTCTGGCATAATTTCCAATTTCAATCATGTTCAACTCTGTTAATCTCCCGGGTGTGCTTAGTGATCCAAGTTTTCCATTCGATATCTTGGGAAACAAAACACATTCATCCAAGTAACATCATCGCCAAATCAAATACCAAGAATTATCATCGAGATTTCGTTTCGTGGAGGACAAACCCAAAAAAGATAATTAAAGGTTCTAACAAACTTTTGAAAATTAGTATAAATTTGCCCAATTTTGTTGTTATGAATTTAATTATATTATGAGGTATTTGAATAGAATAAAAAAGTCGTAATCCCCAATATCCTTCTATCACATCTTCTAAAATGTCACAATTATAAAAGTTGCCTTTTTCTAAGAATATTATTATTAAGGCAAACTTCATAGCAATGAAATATTTAAATACGTCGCTGGGGTTGAAGTTGTAAAACAGTTGAATCTTGAGAATAGAATCCATTGAATGTTTTAGGTCCACTAGCGAGGGAAATATTTCCGTTTTCCCAAGTAATAGATTTTTCAACTTTCTGCACCAGTGGCAGTCTAAGATTAAAAAAATTAAAATAGCATTACAATATTTACCGATAACAAATGAACGTTAAACACTTTTATTGAAATTTACCCAGTGTTGTTGAATTTAGGTAGGAAACTATGAGGTCAATAGGAACAACGTATCTTCTAATCATTCGATATACCATCAAAGGGTTTGAAGCAATTTCATCCACCCATCTTGTTCTATTAAAAGGGACACCATTTTCTTCCGAGATAAAAAATGTCGAGTTCTGGTAGTCGTGTAGATAACTAAGTTAATAAATTAATTGTATACACAAAAAATTAAACATATAAATTGCCAATTAATTGGCAATGACGTTTTAATGTTTTGTGAGTTTTGAAATAGAATTTCCAATAGCAATATTTATTGGGTATTTAAAAAAAACATAATTACCTACTCGGGTTAATAAAATCGTTGTGAATAAAACACGTAGGTACTTTCGTAAATTACTGCCAGTAAAAATTGTTATTTTGATAGCATTACCGTTTTAAAATTACACCTAACTTTGAACTTTGACAAAATAATTTAGATTTCTTAATAATATTATTCAATACATATTATCAGGGGTCTTTAATAGCTAACCTGTGAATTAAAGCAGCTTGAATTAAAGCAGCCAAAGTTTTATTCGTCCTTAGTTGATAACTTTGAGATTTATTAACTTCTAATAAGACGGAATAAATGTCGTATTCTAAATCAGACAAAAAAATCAATTTGTTTGGAGTCATGGCGGAACCTGGTTGGTGGAGACGATCGGGAACCTTAATTTCAGGGTCATAAACATTTTTGGTTTCTGAAACTTTTGACGTGGGTGAAAAACCTGAAGTCTGAAAAAATATCGTTGCGAAAAGTTGAAGGGTGCCAAGAGAAAGGAAAGAAAAGTTGAATGTCAAACTTAGAGACATGATATTTTAAAAAATTTGTTGAAATAATTTTTAGTGTTTCAGCTATGTTATAATATAACCTATAAATTGTAAACTAATTTTACACCTTGCCCTTACTAAGCTGATTGTTATAATATTAATTTTGTATTTTATCAATTAACTAGCATTGCATTGTCATTAACCCAATTACTATACAATTAAGTGTAACCTAACCTGCTTATAAACTCGACATATCAATTATATAATTATATTGTTTATGCTTGTTGTAAATATTATAAGCTTTGACCTATTTTCTCTGAATCTGAGGGGGAGTCCGACCTCCTTTAAATACGCTCTTATATGGAATGTCTGCAAAGTCTGCTGGAATTGATTATTTCCAAAGGGTGTATGTAAAGTATCTAGGATTCTGAAATAAGGGGCTCGAGTTTTCTGGTGGGAGGCTCAGAGGCCCGAAAATGCGGCCGTCGGTCGCAAATTTTGCAAATAACCTTATTTTCCGGAATCTGAGGGTATGGAGGGGGCTCAAGCCCGGTGAGCCCATACGGAGTTACGCCCTTGACTATTTTTATTTCTAGTACTATTTCACCATTAGCACTGTAAATGTTTTGATAAAATTTGTGGAGGTCACTGTTATTGTGTCATTATTATATATGTATAGCATTATAGAGCTACTTTATGTATAGTTATAGGTGCAAAGGTGCAATTATGACTCATCTATACTTTTTTGGCTGACTGACCACACTCACATTGTCTTCTTCTTTAGAGTATATTTTAGCAAGAGTCCATGTCATAATGCGAGCAAACCACATGATTCACGCTTTTACTTAATATACACACAAACACATCCCCACCGATTATTCATAGCGAAACATTGCTTAATCTAATTTTTATTGGACTGACTCCCGAATGTTTAAATGAATGATCCTTGTAGGTGAATGAAATCATCGGCCCTTGAATTTCTTATCCTTATCACTCAACTGTCATCTAACAGGATTTTCCAGCCAAAAAAACTTTATTCAATTATTCTGATCATTTCATTGCAAAATGAACCAAAACATCCCAAAATCACATTCAACTGAATTCCAACATTTTTATAAATCTAAAATCTGAGCAAAAATACATTTCAAATAAAAATACCTGCCATCAACGTCAGTCATCGTTCTGATTCTTAAAAAACATTATTCTGGGCACTACAACCAGGTTGTAGTATTCTGCAAAACTCTGACTAAACTGAGTTTGATTATTTATGGGTATTGAACATCCAAAATAAATGACAATGAAAAAAATCCTTAGGATTAGCTTTTGTACTCATTTTAATTGCATTTATATTTTCCCGTTTAAAAATTATCCATCAGCAAACGTGATTGATTGTTTATTTCAGTTATTATTGATGATTCAATACATATAATAGTAATTTGGTAATTCTGCTTTAAAGGAGCAATTAGTTCATGCACAGTCGATGATGCGTATTTTATTGGCTCATGGAATTACCTGAAAGCACTTCGGATAACTAATTACAGAAACATGAATTAATACTTGAGATAATTTAGGTCATTAACAAGTGTCCAGCTAAATATACATCTGTACCATGCACACTTCATTTACCTATACCGTAATAATTACTACCCAAAGCATATCTGCGTTGTTACATCCTTAAATCGATCGTGGAAGAACTATTTATGTAGGTGTAAAAATGTATTACATGGCAAAATTGATAAACGTATTACGTTCAATCAAGTTCGCCTTCGTCCTTCACATTGACAAATCCAATTATTCTCGATGTGTTATTGAAAGATAACTTGGAATGATAATGATAAATTACTTTGCCTCTGTCTCTTGTCAAAATATCTGGCAGTATTCCTCGGATAGGTAACTACGCATGAAAAATTCTGGTTTGTTAACACACGTTGTAAAACGCAAAAATTAAAATGTTATTCAAAACGCTGGTAATTGTTGGAATTTTATTAGTTAGTGCTCAGGGAAAACCGCGGTCTCAAAACCTGAACGACGACAAACCGAAACTTCGTTTCAACGCTGAAGGAAAATTAAAAATTGTACAATTCGCTGATTTGTAAGTTGCAAAAATCCACATGGAAAATATATCTGTACAATATTTGTGTGCATTGTAATTTGAGAATTATTTGAATTAGGCACTACGGTGAATTTCCAGGAACTGCAGTTGGAAGAGCTCAAGATGGAAATTCAACACGGGTAATGACTGACATTCTGGAATTTGAACATCCAGACTTTGTGGTTTTCACCGGTGACTTTATAACTGGAGATGCCATTTTATTTAACGGAACAGGTTTCATTGATACTATCCTGCAAATCCTTGTGCGAGGAAATTACAGGTAAATGCCTTTTTAAAAATACGTGCACTTATAACTCCAATTTATTTTTTTAACTTTTCCAAATGGGCTATTTGTATTATTTATTACACATAATTGCGTTTTCTATATTAGATATTCATTTTATTCGATTTTGCATTCAGTTCTTTCACTGGTAGTTTTTCCACCAGTTTTTTCACTAATTATGAATGGGACAAAGTGGAATAATTATCTAATTGCATTTCAGATGGGCCTCCACTTACGGAAATCACGATAATGGAGTTACCGTGACACGTGAAGCGATTTTCAACACCGAGGCAAAATATGGAGACTTAAGTTTGACCCAACATGGTTTATTAGGACTGGCCGGTCTGACGAATTATTACATTCCCGTGTACTCCGGCACAGAATCCGCGGACGAAGAACCAATTTTGATCTTGTGGTTCTTCGACAGTCGCGGTGGGTTTGATCCAGTTGGGTTCAAGCCTTCTTACGTAGATGAAAGCGTCGTGGAGTGGTTTGAAAACGAAAACTCGAACCTCACTGCCCGTTGGGGATTATTACCGGCTCTCGCATTTTTCCACATTCCAACGTATAAAATACTTTAATATTTCTCTGAAGAGTAGTTAGAGTAGCAATTTCGATTAAATTAATATAGTTAATTAATTAAATAAAATTATTTTTGAACCATTATCTAGCATTGACTACGAAGAAGTCCAAGCAGATATGGCGAACAGAGAAGATTGCACCGGATTAGTTGGTAAGAAAAAAATTATATTAAACCTAACTAACAGTAAATAAAAAATAAACGTGTTATACATTTTTGGTTTAATTTGTCATGTGAAGATGAAGCAGTAGTTCCCCAGACAAGAGATTCACATTTCATGGACGCATTGGTAAATTCAGGAACAGTTATGACAACTTTTGTCGGACATGACCACGGTAAAGATAAAATCACAATTATTAAAATTAGCACTTAAATTAACCAATGAATAAAATTTGGGTTTTAATTTCAATCGTGTTAATGTTTAGGCAATGGTTGGTGCTGTAAGTACAGGACCCTGGAAATTTGTTACAACAGACACACAGGATATGGCGGTTATGGAAGCTGGACAAGGGGTGCCCGAGTAATTGAATTAGACAGTTCTACTTTGAGAACAAACAGAAAGAACTACATCCGTCTGGAGAATGGAACTATTATTGATGAGTACCCTAGACCATCTTAATCGTACTTGTAGCAATTTCTACCTAACCTGTGGAAAAATTAATTAGCTCTGTTTAAATTACATGCAATGAAATTGTTAGGTTGTGCATTTAATTATAAATTGTAATTATAAAGTGAAAAAAATAAAATAAAACTCGTTTCAAGTATTAAAGTCTGGTATAAGTTAAATTCACATTCAGTCATATAAAAATAGTAATTACAATCATAAGAATTCCGCCTGTCGCCGGATGATTAAAATTCACTGGTCGCGCAATAAATAATATTAAATTCACTAGTAATATTGTTATTGCTATAAGGCTAATATAAGTAATATATTGAATTGAAGTAATTTTAACTTCTCAGTTAAACTTACAAAAAATTGGTGGAATCAATTAAGGTAGAAGTTGTAACTTAAAATTAAAAAGTTGGCATTTCTTACTTATATACATTTCTTATATGCTGTGATCCTGGGAAACTTAAAAAACAACTGCTTTGGGGGTGGGGACAAATCCTTTGACATTTGCATATAAATTATCGTTAATATTTAGAACACCGTCTAGACTCCGAAAGGATGTCCACAGAAATATTCTATTGCAGTATAAATGACAAAAGCTCTTCTTTGTACATATATTACGTGTAAAACATACACCATTAAATTTCTCCAATCATAAACATAATAATATCTGAAATTGCCAAGTCAAAAATTCATTACGTAAAACAAGTTTAAACAAGTACAACAGTACAAGCTATATACGTGCCTTAGCGCTTTCCAAATAAGAAAAGGAATCAATTTACAAACACAAGGGCGTATCTTGCATAGGGCCACATGGCTTAATTGAGCCCTCCAGATTCGGTAAAAAGAATCTCTCATTTTTTGCCTGTGACCCCGCATTTCAGAATCCTAGATACACCATTGAATTTACATATAAATTAGATCATTTTCCTGGTTCTAATAACATTTTCTTAATTTTGTTGGTAACTCTATTGGCTTTAAAGGTTATGGAAGTAATTTAAATTTTTCAGCTCAACAGAACTTCATCATTATAGCTTTAACCATTCAATATTCAGCAACCACAGGATTTAAATATAATCCGTTTTAAAATACGGATTGAAAACCAACAATGTTGCCTCAACTCGCTTTTCGAGTTTTAGACAAGATATTTTGGTTTGGTTGTCGTTTTCATATACTTCCACAGTGGCGTACAAACAATCTCGGGGGCCGGTAAGCAAGTTGCTATCGGGGGCCCCTTTGCGGGCTACTTACCAAAGCACTTTTACAGAGCATGCCAAACCATTCAATGGTGTATCTACAGGTGGGGACAGCGAGCCTAAGCCATCTTAAGTGGCATTTCGCTGTAGCATGTG
>JABASD010005137.1:0-13225 GCA_019776165.1 Pogonognathellus flavescens | reverse complement strand
CAATTAGCAGTTAACAACTGTTATTTAGCAACGTAATTGTTTTGCTTACGCTACTTTATTGCACCGTTGCAAATGGTTTATTTGTTTATTGTATTAGTTGCCTGTTTGAATAGCTTTTCGATTTAATGTCAGGTTCATCGTGGTAATTAAAGTGCAACAATATTAATGTTCATGTAATCATATATTAAACATAATATACTAAAATGATATATTAAAATCATTCTAATCATTAAAGCCATGTCCATCGAATAAGTAGGAGGAGCGTGTGTATTTGTGCATATAAGTATGTGCTGCATATAAGTATGTCTTGATGATAAGGTCGTACTAAACATAAACGCAAGCATGGTAACCGGTTAAAATGGGTACAATTTCGCCACAGACATATTGGGTGGAGATATTATGCTAATAAATGTCCCCACACAAATTATGATTGAAGCTGTTGACAAATTGCCCAATTTTTGTCTGCTAATGCTGTCTTTTTGCAACAAAATACACTGGCTTAATTAATGTATCGCAAGGATACTTATATTTAGAAACGGTTGTTCGAGTCTGTCCCTCCGTCATTCTGTCAGTGAGCCAGTGTTTCTGAAATGAAAGCAATGAAAATGGGAACGATTCGGTTACTTCTGTTGCAATATCATATCATCATTGCAATTTAATTACATAACTACAATCTACATTGCTATTTGGAATTATTTACTAGTACAGTCATATATCATTATTGTTGTGTCATTGTTTGCAGTATTTCAGTATTTGCTAAATTCCTTTAATTGTGTATCCTTTTCATTCATCATTCCCGTTCGCCGCATCAAATAAACCGAAAATAATGACGTTTCTTTAATACTACTTAAAACTTACCTCTGCTAATTTGAATTAAATAAATGATCAAACGCCTATCTACGAATTAAAAATAGTGGGCCCGAATACATAAAAAGGGTTTATTTGTGGCCTTAGACTGTCGATTTTTTTTTCAGTGCCTAATCTGAAAGTAACCTAGTATCCGAGTCAGAGCCACACGCATATTAAATGTGCTCTTAAAAATCGTACTGCAACTTCTCTTTCAATCAGGTCTAGTAAGTTGTCAGTACGATTGAATTATATCAATACTGACATTAACATGGTGGATTGATTTGGAATTACTTTTTTAGCATAATAATTATTTTATGCTTTACCTAAATTAAGACTTGCTAAGTATAATTTGATTTAAATTTTGAGGAAAGCACTATTGTTTTAACTGGTTGTTCAAATTATTACAATCTTTTGTATCCATTTACATATATATCTGAAACGTAAGTCATGCATAAAAATAGTAGGTGCTATTTCTGCTATTAAAAATCGTGGTTTCCGCTATTGTCGTAGACCAGTTGTGGTGGTTGCAAACATCCGTAATTTTCATATATAACATCCATTAAATTGGAACACCACAATTTATTATACGATAATATCAAGTATAAACACTTTTTTCGCTCACAAATTAATCCAGTATTCATTATGTCTTATTCAATCAGAATTTTGGCTTTTTTGGCTGTCGTAGCTGCAATTGAAGCTTGTGGCAGATGTAACAATTGTTTATTTGCGATTGGCAGAAAAAAGCGAGAAACAGTTTCTAAGGTAAAATAAAAAATTCTTTTGAGAATAATTTAAGGCAATTAACTATAGAGACCGAGAATGGGTGCGCGCCTTAGGGGGCTGCCCCATACAAGCACATTCTTCTAATATTTTGATAAATGAATCTTTATAAATTGATTTCAAACAATGAAACTGAAATTTTTAATTTTAACAGGTACAAGATGCCTTGCTGGAATTTTATTTGAGGTTGACCGAAGAACTGTCGGTTGATTTTGAGAATATGAGTTCTGAAGAAAGGCAATCATTCATTAATGATTTGTCGTCTATGAATAAAGCCGTGAAAGCTGAAATTGCATCGATGGGGAAAAATGCTAAAAACGATGCTAATTTTTTTCAAAAACTGAATGCCAAGGTTGCTCGAGACTTCTCCAACAGAAGATGGTTCAAGCGACTCCAGAGTCTTGCCGGTGAAAAGATTGTTAAGGTATTGGGCCTGAGTCAAGGCGAAAATGTAGAAGAATCAAAATAATTTAAATCATTTTTACTTTGAATCATTGAACTCCATTCTTACCTCTGTACTAATACTTTTGATATTATCATGTGACCAAATCATGATTAAAATAAAACCTAGCTTCAGCTGATAATTAGTTTTTACCGTCTACTATCTAGTTCGGTTCGTTAAATAAAAATTGGTCGTGTTTGGTGTCCTTCAAGTTGTAATTTATTTGCTGTATAATGTGACAATAAAATAAATCATTAAATAAATTAGAGCATAAGTATTTCGACTAACTTTAAGAAACTGATCCTGGAGTAAAATATAATAATCATGATAATATATAATATAATAATATATAATATAATATATATAATATAATATAATAATACTCTAACGCATTCTTATTATTGTTTTAATTGACATATATAACTCAATTAAATTACACGTCATAGTAGTAGTAGTTTAATTTTTAGGTTGAGAAAAATTCATATCATTGTTTGTGTCTTGTCGAGTAGAGCAGACAAAAATTAAAGGCTTACTGATTAAATTTCACTATGCTATAAAGAGAACGGCTGTCGGCTGTGCCCGCAAATGGTCATTGGAAACAAATACATAAAACCAAACTTATGATCATCACTTCCTAAAACGGGCCATGATTATATACTGCACAAGTGCACTAGTACAGGTAAATGTGTGAAACTTATTAAGCCATAATGATAATAACATTATATGAACATGAAGCAATGAACTAATGAACTAGGTAGGTGATTCTGTTTATAGTCATGCATTTACAACCAGACTTACATTAACTATTTTGCTTTCACAGACAACACACATTTAAACCACATAAATCACATTTATATTTTATATTTATTAGGGAAAGGGATTAAGATTGTAGATTCAAAGCACTGACATTGTTGCAACAAAAACATGGTTGCCTTTCTTTTGCATGTGAGGATATAAAATGATAATTTGTAAACCATTTTTTAGCGAATCATATAAATATAACGATACATATTATTTATTATCTCATTAAGAATTAATAATTACTGCTCTACTTTCAACAAAAATGGAAAGTACAAAAAATGGTCGGGGTAGATGGAAGAGTGGACGGAGTTTGAAGCTCAAAAGTATGCTAATTTCACTAAATGGTATTAAACCGCTGTAATATTTTTCCTCAATTTTATCAATAGTATAATGTACTAAAGAGATATAAGCCCCCATAACCACATTCATTTGTCCAGCTTTATTTTGTAGCCTGTTAATGAATATTATATAGTTTTAAAATTATTGCTTGCTTATTGTATTAATTTCTGGTTTGATTAGCTTGCGATTTAATGTTAGGTTTTCCTCGTGGTAATTTAAGTGTGACATTATTGTAGTGTTCGTGTAATCCTATATTATACACATAAAATGCTGTATGCATCTACTATAAGCCATTTGCAACGAATAAGTAGTAGGTACGTGTGTATTTGTGCATATAAGTATGTTAGTGTCCATATTGATGATCAGGTAGTAGCACTAAACATAAACGCAAGAGTCGGAACCGTTAAAATATGGGTACAATTTTGCGAGAGAAATTTTGAATTGGAGACATTGCTAATAAATGTCCCCACAAAAATTATGATGGAAGGTTGTGATAAGTTGCCCAATTTTTGTTTGATAATGCTGTTTTTGCTACAAAATGCATTGGATTTATTAATGTATCGCAGACATACTTATAGCAACGGTTGTTGTGTCTGTTCCTTTGTCATTCTGTAAGTGAGCCAGTGTTTATTATGTAAATAAATGTTACTTCAAACTTCCCTCTGCTAATTTGAAATAAATAAATAGTCAAACCCTATTTTCAGTACCTAATCTGAAAGTAGCGTTGTATCCCCTAAATGTGTCCTTAAAAATCGTACTCATATCCAACTTAACATTCAATAAGACCTAGTAAGTTGTGAACACGTTTGAATTACCAATACTAACATTAACATAGTTATTGATTTGGAATTAATTTTTTAGCGTAATAATCATTCTGTGCTTTAACTTAATTAAGACTGTTAAGTATAATTAGATTTAAAGTTTGAGGAAAGCACTATTGTTTTAACTGGTTGTTTTAATTATTATCATATTTTGTATCCTTTTACATATATATCTGAAAATAAAAGTAGTAGGTGCTATTATATAAATATCGTGGTTTCCGCTATTGTCGTTGCCCGGTTGTGGTGGTTGCGAACATCCGTAATTGTCATATATAAAATCCATTAAATTGGAGCTCCTCAATTTATTGTATGATAATATCAAGTACAAGCATTTTTCGCTCATAAATTAATCCAGCCTTATTAATCCAGCCATTAATTATGTCTTATTTGATCAAAATTTTGGCTCTTTTGACTGTCGTAGCTGCAATTGAAGCTTGTGGCAAATGTGGAAATTGTGCAGGTGCTATCGGCAGAAAAAAGCGAGAAACAGTTTCTAAGGTAAAATAAAAATTTATTTTGAGGATAATTTAAGGCAATTAACTTTCTTTGAATAACACTGTTACATTTTTAAAGTGGTTTATTGGGTCATTGAATGTTATAAATTGATTTTCAAATAATGAGTTTTACATTTTTTATTGTAAAAAGGTACAAGATGCCTTGCTGGAATTTGATTTGAGCTTGACCGAAGAACTGTCGGATGATATTGCGAATATGAGTCCTGAAGAAAGGCAATCATTCATTAATGACTTGTCGTCCATGAATAAAGCCGTGAAAGTTGAAATTGCAAAGATGGGGAAAAATGCTAAAAACGATCCTGATTTTCTTCAACAACTGAATGCCAAGGTTGCTCGAGACTTCGCAAACAGAAGATGGTTCAAACGACTCCAGAGTCTTGCAGGTGAAAAGATTGCTAAGGTGTTGGGCCTGAGTCAAGGCGAAGAAGAAGACGAATCAAAATAATTTAAACCTTTTTTACTTTCAATCATTGAGCTCCTATCTTACCTCTGTATTAATACTGTTGATATTATGATGTGACCAAATGATGATATAAATAAAATCGAGCTTTAGCTAATAATTGGTTTTTACCGTCCTTAACTTTTAAAGTGGCTTACTACAGTAAAATAAAGTACTATTCAACCTTTCATTGAGTAACCCGCATACTAGATCGGTTCGGTAAATAAATGTTTGGTGTCCTTCACTTATTAATTTATTTGTGGCATAATGTGACAAAATTAATCGTCATTTAATAAATTAGGCGACTGAATAATTCAAAGTTGGTTTATAAATGATGTCGAGTGACAATTTCGTATAGCGCAATATAATTATGTGTGTTTTTAAAGCATTACTTTGTAATGGTAATTTAAATGCTGCATGAGATGAGATTCGAAATTACTATTATCAAAAATCGTGTATTGCAAAATATGTAGAAATGAATGAAATTCAGTATGAATGAAATGAATGGGGAAAAAGGTGGTTGAAATATTCTCAAGAAAATTCTATGAATATATTATCTCAAGAAAAATACTTAAATACAATTTACTAACTACAATTTACTAACTAACTTTACTAGACAGGGAAATAGAGGGAGTGCAACTTACAACGACTACAAGGAGTCTGGCAAGTGTGACCGGCTATTGGAAGTCTAGGTACTTCGGCACAAATAGCGACGTCAAGAGTTGACTGGCTCAAAGGCAAACTGAGTTGCGACAAAGCAGCGTCAAGAGGAAACAGGAACAGACACTTGGCAGTAGAATGCGACAGTGAGACGTTCTTCGATCGAATGATGATACCTGGGGACTTCGGAGCGCTTTTTATAGTGGCCGAAATCCCAAATCTTAATTATATGTATTTTATAATCTTTGGACATTAACATAGTGTGTCCAGGAACATGAATACGAAGTTTCGTCAAGAACATTGCTTCTTACGGAACTTTGTAAAATTAATTAAGTTATTTTTAGAATTAGGAATTATAATAATCAAGATATGGATAAAGGAAAAACAACATGGAAATCTGGTATTGTTTGCATGTGCTAATGATACAACAATGAATTATATAAGTAATACTTAATCCTAGAATCAGCATGTTGTTAATATGTATATGTAAATACTATGTAAATATTTGTATTGTTAGATTTAAGCTTAGGTAAATATTATCTAACAACAACAACAAGAGATGAGTTCATAGAACTCAATAACCTATAAATATACATTCACTGACATAAATAATATTATAAGGATTCGGCTAGTCCGAATATCCTTTATAACTTATACACATCACTACACAAAATTGACAAGCTCATAATACTCGTATTTAAAATATTAGATATGGTTTGGTTCGGCTTATATACACATTTTTGATAAAGCTACAATATATCTGTCACCAATTATGTAAAAATATTAATCTTCTGCATTTCAGCTTGCCTAAAATTTGAAAAAGCCCAAAATTAAATCTCTACCTATATTTTAAAACGACATTATAGATATTCCATGCCCTTACAGTTAGGTCAACACTTTTTAAAATGCCTATACTTTGTTTAAGTTAACGAACTGAATTGTATTCCGTAGGGCCAGTTTACTCTTTTTTATTACGATTTTAATTCCTCCAGCTGTTAAGTAAATTTATACTTCCTTTTCCACATTTATTTCATCAACATATTACATAGCCTAGCCTTATTATGCCATCATTTATTTTGTTAATGCTACTGAATATAATATACATGTACAGTGAAGATAAATCGTTTATGCGATGATTCATTTAACATACATTTTGACTGAAAGTCTGCAGAATATATTTCAGACGTTTCTGAATATATTGAATGTAAAGACAACTAATTTTTATTGGATGTTAATATTAAATGAGATTTATTTATACCTGCCTGATGTACATAAATAGTATTGATTAATATAAACCATGAATTCATTTTTGATGAAAAAAGTCAATTATTATAGTATTCCTCATACCCAACCATGTATTTCCTGATTTAGATAATGCTGTATATTTCTCTATAATATATTGATGAAATAAAATGACGAATTAATCAACCTAAAGGCATTTCATAAATTTTATTGAAAGATGTAAGTCACATAATGAAGAAAATGAATTGAAAGATTGAATATAATCAGTTTTTACACTGGATTGATTTATTCATTTAACCCCACCAACAACCACGCCAAAAATGGAACCATTCACAACCTTTGGACCTGGCAGCATTCGAAAAGCCGATCTCATTATCGCATTTATTATTCTTATGGATCTTTGTATACGCATTAGCTGTGAAAACATTGTCGCAGCCTTCTACTGTTAAAACGTCCATCTTATTCGCCGTAATTTTGCCATTAGAGGATTTTACCGTGACGTCTCCGTCGACTTGGGTGCTTTGAAATAGAACGTTGCGGCCTTCCAGGAGAACATTGCCGGTCATCTTAAGCGCCTGTGCTTTTCCGTTGTTACTATTCATTTTCAAAGCATATTTACTTCCCTTTAAAACCATTCCTTCCACGACAACGTTATCTGCATTGACGGTTACTGCAGTATTTCCCTCAATCTTTGGACCTTCGCCAAATGAATTCTTTCCCGCAAGAGTTACACCATCGACGTTAATTACAAAGTCACCCCCATATGTACCCGACTCCAGAACAATACGATCTCCTCGGGATGCTGATGCCAATGCGGATCTAAGCTCTCCTGACGAAGACACATGTTTGCTGGCAAGAGCAAAGCTTACGCATTGCAATACAACGGCGAAAAATATTGTCTTCATTTTCACGACCTGAAAAAATAAAAAAATTAGCTGGACAATTAAAATGTTTGTACCAAGATTAGCTATTTATTGAATTTAATTTACAACTTCGCTGCTAATACTTAAATGATTAAAAATAGTTTCATCTTAAAGCATTTTTTAAGTATAATGCAATAGTTGAATCATTGTAAATAATATTTAACTAATAATCGCCGAATAATGAAACATTTGAATTGTTAATTAAAATGTGCAAATGATTAGCATTGAATTAAATTGGCAATTGTGCCTTTTACCTTTCAACAACCCATGCAATATTTTCCGGTGTATAATTAAAGTGCTGACAAAATCTTGAGCGAAGACTTTTCAATTCGTCTCGCGGACGAAAAATTATGTTTGTGAAGGAAACTCTAAATAGCTCTTATATATATCGCATTAATTTCGTTATAAATAAAATTAAATAGAAGATAATGGTACAATTTCAGTATTAAAACGGAAACCAAAGAAAAAAAGAATACATTAACTCGGTTTCCTGTAGTACCCACATTAATTTCACGAAGACTTAATTCTACACAATTAAACATGTCACTCTGTTGGTTTAGCAGAAGGTAAATTGCTTAGTCAATGATTACTTTTAAGTTTTGGTAAATTATTTCCTTACTAAACTTCTTGCTTATCAAACATGACTCTCAACTTCCTTTTTAAAAAGTTATTATTTTTTCTTCTTCAGAACTTGTTTTCTTTCGAGCAGGAAAAAATGAAAGAAATAGAGTCATAGGTATCTATCTGATGAGTTTATGCGATGAGTTTCCTTGTAGTAATTTGATGAGCTTGGTTTTCAGCTGACATTGTCAACGTTAACCATCCATGTCTTGAATCTATTTAAATAAGGATAAAGTGGGTTTTTGTAATTAGTTGTCCTGTCATTTAATCAATAACATACGAATAATTACATTCAAACAAACATTTATTCAAAGACAGTACAAAAGTTCTCTAAATATTCTCGTTGACTTCCTTTTGGTCTAAATGACATACATTAATAAATACCACACGAACCACTTAGCATTGTGGTTTTCTTTTTTACAAATAAAATGTTATAGGGGATTTATTTAAATGTATATAATCTA
The DNA here is from genome assembly GCA_019776165.1 of Pogonognathellus flavescens. NCBI lineage: Eukaryota > Metazoa > Arthropoda > Collembola > Entomobryomorpha > Tomoceridae > Pogonognathellus > Pogonognathellus flavescens. The sequence continues at coordinate 4,329 of JABASD010005137.1, read as the reverse complement.
TTAGTCGTTTAATTGGATGTTTAAGATCTGAAAACTAGCTAAAGGCTAGTTAAAAGGAAGCTAAAGGAAACCAATTAGTTATAGTCTCATTGCCAATCAGAAATAAATTATTTTTTAAAGCACACTGTGTTACAACGAATAAATCAAACAATACATTTTTTAATGAAATATAATCATTTGGAATTTCTAATCATTTTAAATGTTTGTAGTAGGCATCAAAATCTCTAACCTTTGAGAAAATATAGATGTTTTTGGAAAAATGACAAACACGGTTTATCAGACTTTTCCAGTCGATTAAACAAATGAAAGAACAAACGAAATCGTTGATTATTTACATTTGATTTGAATTTAATGCTTTTAATTTCAACTTCAATTGAAACTGATTTCTATCATTAACATGTTATATTCTTTCACTCTATATTAATATTTCACTGTTTCTAGTCAACTCAATATTCTGACATAAACATTAATTTAAATTACGTACACCTCTAAATATGAAAACCAAACCACAGGGCGATAGCAAAAATCCTAAGCAAAATGTGAATGGAAATATTTTACAATTAGTATTATAATGTGTAAAGGTATAATATAAGGTATATGTATTTACTGAGGTTTGATTTTTGGTTTCGTGCACCAACAACCATTCCATGGTTTATCTAACATTACGACTAAAAATAATATTAAGGAAAAAGCACCTCTTTCAACTGGTTTCAATAGTTAATTTATGATTTCATATACATTTATATAATTATTACAATTATATGCAAAGAATCACAACCTGTGAAATGTCGTGGTTCTCATTTGCGTCAACGACCGGTTGTGGTAGTCGGGTACATCCGGAATTGTTGTATATAAAATCCATTGAATTTGATCAGCATTTATTACTGAACATTCTTTCCGAATAACAAGTACACAAATAATATTTGTTTGCTCTGCAAAATTGATCCTGTCCTTAAAATCATGTCTTATTCAATTAAAATTTTGGCTCTTTTGGCCGTAGTAATTACAATTGAAGCTTGTGGCCAATGTGGCAACTGTGCAGGTGCTCTTGGCAGAAAAAAGCGTGAAGCAGTATCGATGTCGAAGGTACAATTAACAATTTACTTTCAGATGATTGAAAACAATTGACTTTTTTTGAATAATACAGTTAGGTAATACATTTTTTTAAACGGTTTATTAAGTTGTAATAATAATGAGAATTTTATTATTTTAATTTCAACAGGTACAGGATGCCTTGTTGGAGTTTGATTTGGGCCTGACAGAAGAATTATCCGAAGAGCTCGTGAATATGACTCCTGCAGAAAAGCTGAATTTCATTAAAGACTTGTCGGCAATGAATAACGCCGTGAAAACCGAAATTGCAAAGATGGGGAAAAATGCTAAGAACGATCCTGAATTTCTTCAAAAACTGAATGCCAAGGTTGCTCGAGACTTCGCAAACAGAAGATGGTTCAAGCGACTCCAGAGTCTGGCAGGGGAAAAGATCGCTAAAGTATTGGGCCTCAGCCAAGGCGAAGAAGATGACGAATCGAAATAACTCGAATTAACTTTTATTTTAAAGCATTATCATCATTACTATACAACTATATTGAATCTTTTGAATAATTGGGTCAATTGATAATTACAATAAAATTTAGTATTGATAGTTGCTAAAATGCTTGTGAAAAGTTTAAACCATTAACTCTGGTTACAATAAAGCATCATGTTCATCACTTTATTTATATACCGGCGTTACAATTTTATTCATTCAATAAAAAGAGTTGATCCCCGTCTTTGATTTTTTTAATTTTTGCCAAAACTAATGACCCTGCAATATACTGTCTAGAAAAAAAGACAAGTCATAAATGATTTTACGAAGCATCTTTGATTTATTACACACTCTAACATGGCGGCGACTTATTTTTCATAAGCGACAATTTTGACAACATAAAATGACAAAGCTATAAAACCCACACATGAAAATGATCTTAGATGTCTCTTCTTTCCAATGATGGCTACAATAATTCGCAACTCTGTCTGGCGTGTCTGGTTCAAGAAATAATGCGTCTCAAAATTGTATACTTACTTAAAAAACACCCTATATATACATATCGTAAAAATAAAACTTAAAAAATATGCCAATTTTATACACCGTCAAGACAATAAACAGACAAGACAAAATAATTTGCAACTGTAAATAGCATTTATGGGTGGTGTTTACTATTAACAATTAATTGTTTTTAGAGATGGTTTAATTTCTTAATTGCCAGTGAAAGGTATTTTTTTCAGAAATAAAATATTGTGATATGACTTTGTATAAATCGTTGAACAAAGTACAATTTTGGAAATCAATTTCACCCCAATAGCTGCATGTTATATAAAAAATAGCTACCTATTTACAATATTATAATATTTTAACATCTTTTGAATATTATTGGCTCACTGTACTGGTTATTATGCTTACATGATTGCATGTAATCATAAATATATTCAAGACAACTTGAAACCAATGCGTAAAAGATTAGAAATTTTAGAATTCATTCTGGTTGTTTTGTTTCCTGTAATAACAGCATTAGTGGCAAGAGGTATAAATAATTAAACCATTTGAAATCAAATGGGCGTACAACAAATAGCATCACAATAAAGATTTGGATTGTAAGAAGTAAGGATTGTAATAAGGATTGTAAGTGTAATAATGTAATTAACTGAAAGGGAATGTAAGAACATAACCCATTTGTGATAAAATGAGGCTATAATATTCAATGCAACAATGAAGTTTACTATGAACCTATGTCTGACTGTAGAAGAATTGAATTGCTTTAAAAACACAAAAGATGAAAGACTTAGGTAGGTAGTAAGTAATGCTTTGCCAAATTATTATTCGACATTTTTATGAGGATTTATATAAAAGACTCGTTTTCCAAAAATTCGTTACATTTTTGACGCATTTAAATCAAAAACCTCAAAACGTCAATGGCACTAAGAAATTTTTTAAAAGTATAATATTCCTAGGTACGTCTGTAAAGGAAGGTTTGAAAACGTGTTTTATTAAAACCAGAGTAAAGGTTTTATAATTTCGAAGACGTTTAACAATAACGATTACCGTTAGAATTTATTGCAATTATTCTTATTTCACCTCATTATTCGAAACAATTAATGCAAATAGAAAATGTAGTACAAATAAAATTATTTAAATTATTTTGATTCGTCTTCCTCTTCTCCTTGGTTCAGGCCCAATACCTTAGCAATCTTTTCACCTGCAAGACCCTGGAGCCGTTTGAACCATCTTCTGTTGGAGAAATCTTGACCAACCTTGTCATTCAGTTTTTGAAGAAAATCAGGATCATTTTTCGCATTTCTCCCCATCTTTGCAATTTCTCCTTTCACGGCATCATTCATTAAAGACAAGTCCTTAATGAATGACACTCTTTCTTGAGGACTCATACTCGCAAGATCGGAGGACAATTCTTCTGTCAGGTTCAAATCAAACTCCAGCAAGGCATCTTGTACCTGTTGAAATTAAAAATTCCCGATTCATTGTTTGAAATCAATTTATAAAGGTTCATTTATCAGATTATTATTAGAATTTGATCAACGGTTAAAAATTTATAATATAATTAATAATTCAAGACAAGTCAATTGTCTTTAATTATCTAGAAGGGCAATTAATAATCTTACCTTAGCAACTGTCTCCCGTTTTCTTCTGCCGGTAGCTCTGTCACAAACGTCACATTTGCTACTACAAGCTTCAATTGCCGCTGCGACTGCCAAAAGAGCCACAATTTTGGTGAAATAAGACATAATGAGGACTTGACTAATTTTTCAGAGCAAAAATATGATTATACTTGGTATTCAATTTTGCGATGGAATAAATTGTAGTGCCTCAATTTAATAGATTTTATATGTAACAATTACGGATATTCGCAAATACCACAACCGGCCAGCGACGAAAATTAAAACCGCGAAAACCGCGATGTTTCACAGGTTTTATTACTTTCAGATATAATTATAACAATTATTTAAAAGTATACAAATAATATATTACATTCTACAACCAGTTAAAAAGCCTTTTTCCTTATACTTTTATCCAATAAATAGTATATTGGTCTTTTAAATGTTTTTAAACTACAGAATCGTAAGCATATTGCCCAAATTAATTAATTAGAGTCTTATTAAGTAACGTCAGGTCTATTATAGGAATGGACATGTCGTCTGTCTGTCTGTCCGTAGTTTGTCGTCTGTGCACAAAAGTAGTGAAGAAAATGGAACGGGTTGGTAGTGTCAGTAGATTTCACTCGCAATTTGACCATCAAAGATAATTCCATTCATAAGTTCCAGTACAATATTGTT